>JBAPLH010000491.1:0-18242 GCA_037897445.1 Ceriops zippeliana | reverse complement strand
CATTTATTACATATGTGAACTGGTTTAATTCCTTAATCATGAGACATTCTAATCACCTCATGTGAATTAGTCTCCTCTTATTGTTAACAGGACTATTTTTCATGCAATAACCTTGAAATTAAAATTTGCCTCAAACTTAGTGAGTATATTCTTTATGAAAAAAATGCATATGTACCATCTATATCATGAATTCATTCAATTTAATAAACAATGGAGTCCTTGATCGTAAATTTCATTTCTTATTGATATTAATTGTTGAATTCAAAATTAGAAATTGCCTCCCATCATTTGTCATTAGCAAGGCTCCTCTTTTGACCCCAAACACACTTTTTGACACATTGATCATGAAATTAACACATGTGGCTAAACAACCTAGTATAGTAATGGCATCAAACAAGTATAAAGAGCATTAAAACACTAAATCTATTTAAATCCATCAACCAAAGCAGTCAGTCATCATGGTTTGCATTTCTTACATATGTGAACTGGTTTAATTCCTAGATCATGAGACATTCTAATCACCTCATGTGAATTAGTCTCCTCTTATTGTTCACAGGACTATTTTTCATGCAATAACCTTGAAATTAAAATTTGCCTCAACCTTAATGAGTATATTCTTTATGAAAAAAATGTCTATGGACCATCTATATTATGAATACATTCAATTTAATAAACAATGGAGTCCTTGATCTTAAATTTCATTTCTTATTGGTATTAATTGTTGAATTCAAAATTAGATATTGCCTCCCATCATTTGTCATTAGCAAGGCTCCTCTATTGACCCCAAACACACTTTTTGACACATTGATCATGAAATTAACACATGTGGATAAACAACCTAATATATTAATAGAATCAAACAAGTATAAAGAGCATTAAAACACTAAATTTGTTTAAATCAATCAACCAAAGGAGTCAGTCATCATGGTTTGCATTTATTACATATGTGAACTGGTTTAATTCCTAAATCATGAGACATTCTAATCACCTCATGTGAATTAGTCTCCTCTTATTGTTAACAGGACTATTTTTCATGCAATAACCTTGAAATTAATATTTGCCTCAAACTTAGTGAGTATATTCTTTATGAAAAAAATGCGTATGGACCATCTATATCATGAATTCATTCAATTTAATAAACAATGGAGTCCTTGATTGTAAATTTCATTTCTTATTGATATTAATTGCTGAATTCAAAATTAGATATTGCCTCCCATCATTTGTCATTAGCAAGGCTCCACTTTTGACCCCAAACACACTTTTTGACACATTGATCATGAAATTAACACATGTGGCTAAACAAACTAGTATATTAATAGAATCAAACAAGTATAAAGAGCATTAAAACACTAAATTTGTTTAAATCAATCAACCAACAGAGTCAGTCATCATGGATTGCATTTCTTACATATGTGAACTGGTTTAATTCCTAAATCATGAGACATTCTAATCACATCATGTGAATTAGTCTCCTCTTATTATTAACAGGACTATTTTTCATGCAATAACCTTGAAATTAAAATTTCCCTCAACCTTAATGAGCATATTCCTTATTAAAAAAATGCCTATGGACCATCTTTATCATGAATACATTGAATTTAAAAAACAATGGAGTCCTTGATCTTAAATTTCATTTCTTATTGATATTAATTGTTGAATTCAAAATTAGATATTGCAGGCTCCTCTATTGACGCCAAACACACTTTTTGACACATTGATCATGAAATTAACACATGTGTCTAAACAACCTAGTATATTAATAGAATCAAACAAGTATAAAGAGCATTAAAACACTAAATCTATTTAAATCCATCAACCAAAGAAGTCAGTCATCATGGTTTGCATTTCTGACATAAGTGAACTGGTTTAATTCCTAAATCATGAGACATTCTAATCACCTCATGTGAATTAGGCTCCTCTTATTATTAACAGGACTATTTTTCATGCAATAACCTTGAAATTAAAATTTTCCTCAACCTTAATGAGTATATTCTTTATGAAAAAAATGCCTATGGACCATCTATATTATGAATACATTCAATTTAATAAACAATGGAGTCCTTGATCTTAAATTTCATTTCTTATTGATATTAATTGTTGAATTCAAAATTAGATATTGCCTCCCATCATTTGTCATTAGCAAGGCTCCTCTATTGACCCCAAACACACTTTTTGACACATTGATCATGAAATTAACACATGTGGATAAACAACCTAATATATTAATAGAATCAAACAAGTATAAAGAGCATTAAAACACTAAATTTGTTTAAATCAATCAACCAAAGGAGTCAGTCATCATGGTTTGCATTTATTACATATGTGAACTGGTTTAATTCCTAAATCATGAGACATTCTAATCACCTCATGTGAATTAGTCTCCTCTTATTGTTAACAGGACTATTTTTCATGCAATAACCTTGAAATTAAAATTTGCCTCAAACTTAGTGAGTATATTCTTTATGAAAAAAATGCGTATGGACCATCTATATCATGAATTCATTCAATTTAATAAACAATGGAGTCCTTGATCGTTAATTTCATTTCTTATTGATATTAATTGTTGAATTCAAAATTAGATATTGCAGGCTCCTCTATTGACGCCAAACACACTTTTTGACACATTGATCATGAAATTAACACATGTGGCTGAACAACCTAGTATATTAATAGAATCAAACAAGTATAAAGAGCATTAAAACACTAAATCTATTTAAATCCATCAACCAAAGGAGTCAGTCATCATGGTTTGCATTTCTTACATAAGTGAACTGGTTTAATTCCTAAATCATGAGACATTCTAATCACCTCATGTGAATTAGGCTCCTCTTATTTTTAATAGGACTATTTTTCATGCAATAACCTTGAAATTAAAATTTGCCTCAACCTTAATTAGTATATTCTTTATGAAAAAAAAGCCTATGGACCATCTATATCATGAATTCATTCAATTTGATAAACAATGGAGTCCTTGATCGTAAATTTCATTTCTTATTGATTTTAATTGTTGAATTCAAAATTAGATATTGCCTCCCATCATTTGTCATTAGCAAGGCTCCACTTTTGACCCCAAACACACTTTTTGACACATTGATCATGAAATTAACACATGTGGCTAAACAACCTAGTATATTAATAGAGTCAAACAAGTATAAAGAGCATTAAAACACTAAATTTGTTTAAATCAATCAACCAACGGAGTCAGTCGTCATGGTTTGCATTTCTTACATAAGTGAACTGGTTTAATTCCTAAATCATGAGACATTCTAATCACCTCATGTGAATTAGTCTCCTCTTATTATTAACAGGACTATTTTTCATGCAATAACCTTGAAATTAAAATTTGCCTCAAAGTTAGTGAGTATATTCTTTATGAAAAAAATGCGTATGGACCATCTATGTCACGAATTCATTCAATTTAATAAACAATGGAGTCCTTGATCGTAAATTTCATTTCTTATTGATATTAATTGTTGAATTCAAAATTAGATATTGCAGGCTCCTCTATTGACGCCAAACACACTTTTTGACACATTGATCATGAAATTAACACATGTGGCTAAACAACCTAGTATATTAATAGAATCAAACAAGTATAAAGAGCATTAAAACACTAAATTTGTTTAAATCAATCAACCAACGGAGTCAGTCATCATGGTTTGCATTTCTTACATATGTGAACTGGTTTAATTCCTAGATCATGAGACATTCTAATCACCTCATGTGAATTAGTCTCCTCTTATTATTAACAGGACTATTTTTCATGCAATAACCTTGAAAATTAAAATTTGCCTCAACCTTAATGAGTATATTCTTTATGAAAAAAATGCCTATGGACCATCTATATTATGAATACATTCAATTTAATAAACAATGGTGTCCTTGATCTTAAATTTCATTTCTTATTGATATTAATTGTTGAATTCAAAATTAGATATTGCCTCCCATCATTTGTCATTAGCAAGGCTCCTTTATTGACCCCAAACACACTTTTTGACACATTGATCATGAAATTAACACATGTGGATAAACAACCTAATATATTAATAGAATCAAACAAGTATAAAGAGCATTAAAACACTAAATTTGTTTAAATCAATCAACCAAAGGAGTCAGTCATCATGGTTTGCATTTATTACATATGTGAACTGGTTTAATTCCTAAATCATGAGACATTCTAATCACCTCATGTGAATTAGTCTCCTCTTATTGTTAACAGGACTATTTTTCATGCAATAGCCTTGAAATTAAAATTTGCCTCAAACTTAGTGAGTATATTCTTCATGAAAAAAATGCGTGTGGACCATCTATATCATGAATTCATTCAATTTAATAAACAATGGAGTCCTTGATCGTAAATTTCATTTCTTATTGATATTAATTGTTGAATTCAAAATTAGATATTGCCTCCCATCATTTTTCATTAGCAAGGCTCCACTTTTGACCCCAAACACACTTTTTAACACATTGATCATGAAATTAACACATGTGGCTAAACAACCTAGTATATTAATAGAATCAAAAAGGATAAAGAGCATTAAAACACTAAATCTATTTAAATCCATCAACAAAAGCAGTCAGTCATCATGGTTTGCATTTCTTATATATATGTGAACTGGTTTAATTCCTAAATCATGAGACATTCTAATCACCTCATGTGAATTAGTCTCCTCTTATTATTAACAGGACTATTTTTCATGCAATAACCTTGAAATTAAAATTTCCCTCAACCTTAATGAGTATATTCTTTATTAAAAAAAATGCCTATGGACCATCTATATCATGAATACATTCAATTTAAAAAACAATGGAGTCCTTGATCTTAAATTTCATTTCTTAGTGATATTAATTGTTAAATTCAAAATTAGATATTGCAGGCTCATCTATTGACACCAAACACACTTTTTGACACATTGATCATGAAATTAACACATGTGGCTAAACAACCTAGTATATTAATAGAATCAAACAAGTATAAAGAGCATTAAAACACTAAATCTATTTAAATCCATCAACCAAAGGAGTCAGTCAACATGGTTTGCACTTCTTACATAAGTGAACTGGTTTAATTCCTAAATCATGAGACATTCTAATCACCTCATGTGAATTAGTCTCCTCTTATTGTTAACAGGACTATTTTTCATGCAATAACCTTGAAATTAAAATTTGCCTCTAACTTAGTGAGTATATTCTTTATGAAAAAAATGCATATGTACCATCTATATCATGAATTCATTCAATTTAATAAACAATGGAGTCCTTGATCGTAAATTTCATTTCTTATTGATATTAATTGTTGAATTCAAAATTAGATAATTGCCCCCCATCATTTGTCATTAGCAAGGCTCCACTATTTGACCCCAAACACACTTTTTGACACATTGATCATGAAATTAACACATGTGGCTAAACAACCTAGTATATTAATGGAATCAAACAAGTATAAAGAGCATTAAAACACTAAATCTATTTAAATCCATCAACCAAAGCAGTCAGTCATCATGGTTTGCATTTCTCACATATGTGAACTGGTTTAATTCCTAGATCATGAGACATTCTAATCACCTCATGTGAATTAGTCTCCTCTTATTGTTAACAGGACTATTTTTCATGCAATAACCTTGAAATTAAAATTTGCCTCAACCTTAATGAGTATATTCTTTATGAAAAAAATGCCTATGGACCATCTATATTATGAATACATTCAATTTAATAAACAATGGAGTCCTTGATCTTAAATTTCATTTCTTATTGATATTAATTGTTGAATTCAAAATTAGATATTGCCTCCCATCATTTGTCATTAGCAAGGCTCCTCTATTGACCCCAAACACACTTTTTTGACACATTGATCATGAAATTAACACATGTGGATAAACAACCTAATATATTAATAGAATCAAACAAGTATAAAGAGCATTAAAACACTAAATTTGTTTAAATCAATCAACCAACAGAGTCAGTCATCATGGATTGCATTTCTTACATATGTGAACTGGTTTAATTCCTAAATCATGAGACATTCTAATCACATCATGTGAATTAGTCTCCTCTTATTATTAACAGGACTATTTTTCATGCAATAACCTTGAAATTAAAATTTTCCCTCAACCTTAATGAGTATATTCTTTATTAAAAAAATGCCTATGGACCATCTATATATAATGAATACATTGAATTTAAAAAACAATGGAGTCCTTGATCTTAAATTTCATTTCTTATTGATATTAATTGTTGAATTCAAAATTAGATATTGCCTCCCATCATTTGCATTAGGCAAGGCTCCTCTATTGACGCCAAACACACTTTTTGACACATTGATCATGAAATTAACACATGTGTCTAAACAACCTAGTATATTAATAGAATCAAACAAGTATAAAGAGCATTAAAACACTAAATCTATTTAAATCCATCAACCAAAGGAGTCAGTCATCATGGTTTGCATTTCTTACATAAGTGAACTGGTTTAATTCCTAAATCATGAGACATTCTAATCACCTCATGTGAATTAGTCTCCTCTTATTATTAACAGGACTATTTTTCATGCAATAACCTTGAAATTAAAATTTGCCTCAAACTTAGTGAGTATATTCTTCATCAAAAAAATGCGTGTGGACCATCTATATCATGAATTCATTCAATTTAATAAACAATGGAGTCCTTGATCGTAAATTTCATTTCTTATTGATATTAATTGTTGAATTCAAAATTAGATATTGCCTCCCATCATTTTTCATTAGCAAGGCTCCACTTTTGACCCCAAACACACTTTTTGACACATTGATCATGAAATTAACACATGTGGCTAAACAACCTAGTATATTAATAGAATCAAACAAGTATAAAGAGCATTAAAACACTAAATTTGTTTAAATCAATCAACCAACGGAGTCAGTCATCATGGTTTGCATTTCTTACATATGTGAACTGGTTTAATTCCTAAATCATGAGACATTCTAATCACCTCATGTGAATTAGTCTCCTCTTATTATTAACAGGACTATTTTTCATGCAATAACCTTGAAATTAAAATTTCCCTCAACCTTAATGAGTATATTCTTTATTAAAAAAAATGCCTATGGACCATCTATATCATGAATACATTCAATTTAAAAAACAATGGAGTCCTTGATCTTAAATTTCATTTCTTATTGATATTAATTGTTGAAATTCAAAATTAGATATTGCAGGCTCCTCTATTGACGCGAAACACACTTTTTGACACATTTGATCATGAAATTAACACATGTGGCTAAACAACCTAGTATATTAATAATAGAATCAAACAAGTATAAAGAGCATTAAAACACTAAATCTATTTAAATCCATCAACCAAAGGAGTCAGTCATCATGGTTTGCATTTCTTACATAAGTGAACTGGTTTAATTCCTAAATCATGAGACATTCTAATCACCTCATGTGAATTAGTCTCCTCTTATTGTTAACAGGACTATTTTTCATGCAATAACCTTGAAATTAAAATTTGCCTCAAACTTAGTGAGTATATTCTTTATGAAAAAAATGCATATGTACCATCTATATCATGAATTCATTCAATTTAATAAACAATGGAGTCCTTGATCGTAAATTTCATTTCTTATTGATATTAATTGTTGAATTCAAAATTAGAAATTGCCTCCCATCATTTGTCATTAGCAAGGCTCCTCTTTTGACCCCAAACACACTTTTTGACACATTGATCATGAAATTAACACATGTGGCTAAACAACCTAGTATATTAATAGAATCAAACAAGTATAAAGAGCATTAAAACACTAAATCTATTTAAATCCATCAACCAAAGCAGTCAGTCATCATGGTTTGCATTTCTTACATATGTGAACTGGTTTAATTCCTAGATCATGAGACATTCTAATCACCTCATGTGAATTAGTCTCCTCTTATTGTTAACAGGACTATTTTTCATGCAATAACCTTGAAATTAAAATTTGCCTCAACCTTAATGAGTATATTCTTTATGAAAAAAATGCCTATGGACCATCTATATCATGAATACATTCAATTTAATAAACAATGGAGTCCTTGATCTTAAATTTCATTTCTTATTGATATTAATTGTTGAATTCAAAATTAGATATTGCCTCCCATCATTTGTCATTAGCAAGGCTCCTCTATTGACCCCAAACACACTTTTTGACACATTGATCATGAAATTAACACATGTGGATAAACAACCTAATATATTAATAGAATCAAACAAGTATAAAGAGCATTAAAACACTAAATTTGTTTAAATCAATCAACCAAAGGAGTCAGTCATCATGGTTTGCATTTATTACATATGTGAACTGGTTTAATTCCTAAATCATGAGACATTCTAATCACCTCATGTGAATTAGTCTCCTCTTATTGTTAACAGGACTATTTTTCATGCAATAACCTTGAAATTAAAATTTGCCTCAAACTTAGTGAGTATATTCTTTATGAAAAAAATGCGTATGGACCATCTATATCATGAATTCATTCAATTTAATAAACAATGGAGTCCTTGATCGTAAATTTCATTTCTTATTGATATTAATTGTGAATTCAAAATTAGATATTGCCTCCCATCATTTTGTCATTAGCAAGGCTCCACTTTTGACCCCAAACACACTTTTTTGACACATTGATCATGAAATTAACACATGTGGCTAAACAAACCTAGTATATTAATAGAATCAAACAAGTATAAAGAGCATTAAAACACTAAATTTGTTTAAAATCAATCAACCAACAGAGTCAGTCATCATGGTTTGCATTTCTTATATATGTGTGAACTGGTTTAATTCCTAAATCATGAGACATTCTAATCACCTCATGTGAATTAGTCTCCTCTTATTATTAACAGGACTATTTTTCATGCAATAACCTTGAAATTAAAATTTCCCTCAACCTTAATGAGCATATTCTTTATTAAAAAAATGCCTATGGACCATCTATATCATGAATACATTGAATTTAAAAAACAATGGAGTCCTTGATCTTAAATTTCATTTCTTATTGATATTAATTGTTGAATTCAAAATTAGATATTGCAGGCTCCTCTATTGACGCCAAACACACTTTTTGACACATTGATCATGAAATTAACACATGTGGCTAAACAACCTAGTATATTAATAGAATCAAACAAGTATAAAGAGCATTAAAACACTAAATCTATTTAAATCCATCAACCAAAGAAGTCAGTCATCATGGTTTGCATTTCTTACATAAGTGAACTGGTTTAATTCCTAAATCATGAGACATTCTAATCACCTCATGTGAATTAGTCTCCTCTTATTATTAACAGGACTATTTTTCATGCAATAACCTTGAAATTAAAATTTCCCTCAACCTTAATGAGTATATTCTTTATGAAAAAAATGCCTATGGACCATCTATATTATGAATACATTCAATTTAATAAACAATGGAGTCCTTGATCTTAAATTTCATTTCTTATTGATATTAATTGTTGAATTCAAAATTAGATATTGCCTCCCATCATTTGTCATTAGCAAGGCTCCTCTATTGACCCCAAACACACTTTTTGACACATTGATCATGAAATTAACACATGTGGATAAACAACCTAATATATTAATAGAATCAAACAAGTATAAAGAGCATTAAAACACTAAATTTGTTTAAATCAATCAACCAAAGGAGTCAGTCATCATGGTTTGCATTTCTTACATATGTGAACTGGTTTAATTCCTAAATCATGAGACATTCTAATCACCTCATGTGAATTAGTCTCCTCTTATTGTTAACAGGACTATTTTTCATGCAATAACCTTGAAATTAAAATTTGCCTCAACCTTAATGAGTATATTCTTTATGAAAAAAATGCCTATGGACCATCTATATCATGAATACATTCAATTTAATAAACAATGGAGTCCTTGATCTTAAATTTCATTTCTTATTGATATTAATTGTTGAATTCAAAAGATATTAGATATTGCAGGCTCCTCTATTGACGCCAAACACACTTTTTGACACATTGATCATGAAATTAACACATGTGGCTAAACAACCTAGTATATTAATAGAATCAAACAAGTATAAAGAGCATTAAAACACTAAATCTATTTAAATCCATCAACCAAAGGAGTCAGTCATCATGGTTTGCATTTCTTACATAAGTGAACTGGTTTAATTCCTAAATCATGAGACATTCTAATCACCTCATGTGAATTAGTCTCCTCTTATTTTTAACAGGACTATTTTTCATGCAATAACCTTGAAATTAAAATTTGCCTCCTCAACCTTAATGAGTATATTCTTTATGAAAAAAAAAGCCTATGGACCATCTATATCATGAATTCATTCAATTTAATAAACAATGGAGTCCTTGATCGTAAATTTCATTTCTTATTGATATTAATTGTTGAATTCAAAATTAGATATTGCCTCCCATCATTTGTCATTAGCAAGGCTCCACTTTTGACCCCAAACACACTTTTTGACACATTGATCATGAAATTAACACATGTGGCTAAACAACCTAGTATATTAATAGAATCAAACAAGTATAAAGAGCATTAAAACACTAAATTTGTTTAAATCAATCAACCAAACGGAGTCAGTCGTCATGGTTTGCATTTCTTACATAAGTGAACTGGTTTAATTCCTAAATCATGAGACATTCTAATCACCTCATGTGAATTAGTCTCCTCTTATTATTAACAGGACTATTTTTCATGCAATAACCTTGAAATTAAAATTTGCCTCAAAGTTAGTGAGTATATTCTTTATGAAAAAAATGCGTATGGACCATCTATGTCATGAATTCATTCAATTTAATAAACAATGGAGTCCTTGATCGTAAATTTCATTTCTTATTGATATTAATTGTTGAATTCAAAATTAGATATTGCAGGCTCCTCTATTGACGCGAAACACACTTTTTGACACATTGATCATGAAATTAACACATGTGGCTAAACAACCTAGTATATTAATAGAATCAAACAAGTATAAAGAGCATTAAAACACTAAATTTGTTTAAATCAATCAACCAAACGGAGTCAGTCATCATGGTTTGCATTTCTTACATATGTGAACTGGTTTAATTCCTAAATCATGAGACATTCTAATCACCTCATGTGAATTAGTCTCCTCTTATTGTTAACAGGACTATTTTTCATGCAATAACCTTGAAATTAAAATTTGCCTCAACCTTAATGAGTATATTCTTTATGAAAAAAATGCCTATGGACCATCTATATTATGAATACATTCAATTTAATAAAACAATGGAGTCCTTGATCTTAAATTTCATTTCTTATTGATATTAATTGTTGAATTCAAAATTAGATATTGCCTCCCATCATTTGTCATTAGCAAGGCTCCTTTATTGACCCCAAACACACTTTTTTGACACATTGATCATGAAATTAACACATGTGGATAAACAACCTAATATATTAATAGAATCAAACAAGTATAAAGAGCATTAAAACACTAAATTTGTTTAAATCAATCAACCAAAGGAGTCAGTCATCATGGTTTGCATTTATTACATATGTGAACTGGTTTAATTCCTAAATCATGAGACATTCTAATCACCTCATGTGAATTAGTCTCCTCTTATTGTTAACAGGACTATTTTTCATGCAATAACCTTGAAATTAAAATTTGCCTCAAACTTAGTGAGTATATTCTTTATGAAAAAAATGCGTATGGACCATCTATATCATGAATTCATTCAATTTAATAAACAATGGAGTCCTTGATCGTAAATTTCATTTCTTATTGATATTAATTGTTGAATTCAAAATTAGATATTGCCTCCCATCATTTTTCATTAGCAAGGCTCCACTTTTTGACCCCAAACACACTTTTTGACACATTGATCATGAAATTAACACATGTGGCTAAACAACCTAGTATATTAATAGAATCAAACAAGTATAAAGAGCATTAAAACACTAAATCTATTTAAATCCATCAACCAAAGGCAGTCAGTCATCATGGTTTGCATTTCTTACATATATGTGAACTGGTTTAATTCCTAGATCATGAGACATTCTAATCACCTCATGTGAATTAGTCTCCTCTTATTTATTAACAGGACTATTTTTCATGCAATAACCTTGAAATTAAAATTTCCCTCAACCTTAATGAGTATATTCTTTATGAAAAAAATGCCTATGGACCATCTATATCATGAATACATTCAATTTAATAAACAATGGAGTCCTTGATCTTAAATTTCATTTCTTATTGATATTAATTGTTGAATTCAAAATTAGATATTGCCTCCCATCATTTGTCATTAGCAAGGCTCCTCTATTGACCCCAAACACACTTTTTGACACATTGATCATGAAATTAACACATGTGGCTAAACAACCTAGTATATTAATAGAATCAAACAAGTATAAAGAGCATTAAAACACTAAATTTGTTTTAAATCAATCAACCAAAGGAGTCAGTCATCATGGTTTGCATTTCTTACATAAGTGAACTGGTTTAATTCCTAAATCATGAGACATTCTAATCACCTCATGTGAATTAGTCTCCTCTTATTGTTAACAGGACTATTTTTCATGCAATAACCTTGAAATTAAAATTTGCCTCAAACTTAGTGAGTATATTCTTTATGAAAAAAATGCATATGTACCATCTATATCATGAATTCATTCAATTTAATAAACAATGGAGTCCTTGATCGTAAATTTCATTTCTTATTGATATTAATTGTTGAATTCAAAATTAGAAATTGCCCCCCATCATTTGTCATTAGCAAGGCTCCTCTATTGACCCCAAACACACTTTTTGACACATTGATCATGAAATTAACACATGTGGCTAAACAACCTAGTATATTAATGGCATCAAACAAGTATAAAGAGCATTAAAACACTAAATCTATTTAAATCCATCAACCAAAGCAGTCAGTCATTATGGTTTGCATTTCTTACATATGTGAACTGGTTTAATTCCTAGATCATGAGACATTTCTAATCACCTCATGTGAATTAGTCTCCTCTTATTGTTAACAGGACTATTTTTCATGCAATAACCTTGAAATTAAAATTTGCCTCAACCTTAATGAGTATATTCTTTATGAAAAAAATGCCTATGGACCATCTATATTATGAATACATTCAATTTAATAAACAATGGAGTCCTTGATCTTAAATTTCATTTCTTATTGATATTAATTGTTGAATTCAAAATTAGATATTGCCTCCCATCATTTGTCATTAGCAAGGCTCCTCTATTGACCCCAAACACACTTTTTGACACATTGATCATGAAATTAACACATGTGGATAAACAACCTAATATATTAATAGAATCAAACAAGTATAAAGAGCATTAAAACACTAACTTTGTTTAAATCAATCAACCAACAGAGTCAGTCATCATGGATTGCATTTCTTATATATGTGAACTGGTTTATTTCCTAAATCATGAGACATTCTAATCACATCATGTGAATTAGTCTCCTCTTATTATTAACAGGACTATTTTTTCATGCAATAACCTTGAAATTAAAATTTCCCTCAACCTTAATGAGCATATTCTTTATTAAAAAAATGCCTATGGACCATCTATATAATGAATACATTGAATTTAAAAAACAATGGAGTCCTTGATCTTAAATTTCATTTCTTATTGATATTAATTGTTGAATTCAAAATTAGATATTGCAGGCTCCTCTATTGACGCCAAACACACTTTTTGACACATTGATCATGAAATTAACACATGTGGCTAAACAACCTAGTATATTAATAGAATCAAACAAGTATAAAGAGCATTAAAACACTAAATCTATTTAAATCCATCAACCAAAGGAGTCAGTCATCATGGTTTGCATTTCTTACATAAGTGAACTGGTTTAATTCCTAAATCATGAGACATTCTAATCACCTCATGTGAATTAGTCTCCTCTTATTATTAACAGGACTATTTTTCATGCAATAACCTTGAAATTAAAATTTGCCTCAAACTTAGTGAGTATATTCTTTATGAAAAAAATGCGTGTGGACCATCTATATCATGAATTCATTCAATTTAATAAACAATGGAGTCCTTGATCGTAAATTTCATTTCTTATTGATATTAATTGTTGAATTCAAAATTAGATATTGCCTCCCATCATTTTTCATTAGCAAGGCTCCACTTTTGACCCCAAACACACTTTTTAACACATTGATCATGAAATTAACACATGTGGATAAACAACCTAGTATATTAATAGAATCAAACAAGTATAAAGAGCATTAAAACACTAAATTTGTTTAAATCAATCAACCAACGGAGTCAGTCATCATGGTTTGCATTTCTTACATATGTGAACTGGTTTAATTCCTAAATCATGAGACATTCTAATCACCTCATGTGAATTAGTCTCCTCTTATTATTAACAGGACTATTTTTCATGCAATAACCTTGAAATTAAAATTCCCCTCAACCTTAATGAGTATATTCTTTATTTAAAAAATGCCTATGGACCATCTATATCATGAATACATTCAATTTAAAAAACAATGGAGTCCTTGATCTTAAATTTCATTTCTTATTGATATTAATTGTTAAATTCAAAATTAGATATTGCAGGCTCCTCTACTGACGCGAAACACACTTTTTGACACATTGATCATGAAATTAACACATGTGGCTAAACAACCTAGTATATTAATAGAATCAAACAAGTATAAAGAGCATTAAAACACTAAATCTATTTAAATCCATCAACCAAAGGAGTCAGTCATCATGGTTTGCATTTCTGACATAAGTGAACTGGTTTAATTCCTAAATCATGAGACATTCTAATCACCTCATGTGAATTAGTCTCCTCTTATTGTTAACAGGACTATTTTTCATGCAATAACCTTGAAATTAAAATTTGCCTCAAACTTAGTGAGTATATTCTTTATGAAAAAAATGCATATGTACCATCTATATCATGAATTCATTCAATTTAATAAACAATGGAGTCCTTGATCGTAAATTTCATTTCTTATTGATATTAATTGTTGAATTCAAAATTAGAAATTGCCTCCCATCATTTGTCATTAGCAAGGCTCCTCTTTTGACCCCAAACACACACTTTTTGACACATTGATCATGAAATTAACACATGTGGCTAAACAACCTAGTATATTAATGGCATCAAACAAGTATAAAGAGCATTAAAACACTAAATCTATTTAAATCCATCAACCAAAGCAGTCAGTCATTATGGTTTGCATTTCTTACATATGTGAACTGGTTTAATTCCTAGATCATGAGACATTCTAATCACCTCATGTGAATTAGTCTCCTCTTATTGTTAACAGGACTATTTTTCATGCAATAACCTTGAAATTAAAATTTGCCTCAACCTTAATGAGTATATTCTTTATGAAAAAAATGCCTATGGACCATCTATATTATGAATACATTCAATTTAATAAACAATGGAGTCCTTGATCTTAAATTTCATTTCTTATTGATATTAATTGTTGAATTCAAAATTAGATATTGCCTCCCATCATTTGTCATTAGCAAGGCTCCACTTTTGACCCCAAACACACTTTTTGACACATTGATCATGAAATTAACACATGTGGCTAAACAACCTAGTATATTAATAGAGTCAAACAAGTATAAAGAGCATTAAAACACTAAATTTGTTTAAATCAATCAACCAACGGAGTCAGTCGTCATGGTTTGCATTTCTTACATAAGTGAACTGGTTTAATTCCTAAATCATGAGACATTCTAATCACCTCATGTGAATTAGTCTCCTCTTATTATTAACAGGACTATTTTTCATGCAATAACCTTGAAATTAAAATTTGCCTCAAAGTTAGTGAGTATATTCTTTATGAAAAAAATGCGTATGGACCATCTATGTCACGAATTCATTCAATTTAATAAACAATGGAGTCCTTGATCGTAAATTTCATTTCTTATTGATATTAATTGTTGAATTCAAAATTAGATATTGCAGGCTCCTCTATTGACGCGAAAACACACTTTTTGACACATTGATCATGAAATTAAACACATGTGGCTAAACAACCTAGTATATTAATAGAATCAAACAAGTATAAAGAGCATTAAAACACTAAATTTGTTTAAATCAATCAACCAACGGAGTCAGTCATCATGGTTTGCATTTCTTACATATGTGAACTGGTTTAATTCCTAGATCATGAGACATTCTAATCACCTCATGTGAATTAGTCTCCTCTTATTGTTAACAGGACTATTTTTCATGCAATAACCTTGAAATTAAAATTTGCCTCAACCTTAATGAGTATATTCTTTATGAAAAAAATGCCTATGGACCATCTATATTATGAATACATTCAATTTAATAAACAATGGTGTCCTTGATCTTAAATTTCATTTCTTATTGATATTAATTGTTGAATTCAAAATTAGATATTGCCTCCCATCATTTGTCATTAGCAAGGCTCCTTTATTGACCCCAAACACACTTTTTGACACATTGATCATGAAATTAACACATGTGGATAAACAACCTAATATATTAATAGAATCAAACAAGTATAAAGAGCATTAAAACACTAAATTTGTTTAAATCAATCAACCAAAGGAGTCAGTCATCATGGTTTGCATTTATTACATATGTGAACTGGTTTAATTCCTAAATCATGAGACATTCTAATCACCTCATGTGAATTAGTCTCCTCTTATTGTTAACAGGACTATTTTTCATGCAATAACCTTGAAATTAAAATTTGCCTCAAACTTAGTGAGTATATTCTTTATGAAAAAAATGCGTATGGACCATCTATATCATGAATTCATTCAATTTAATAAATAATGGAGTCCTTGATTGTAAATTTCATTTCTTATTGATATTAATTGCTGAATTCAAAATTAGATATTGCCTCCCATCATTTGTCATTAGCAAGGCTCCACTTTTGACCCCAAACACACTTTTTGACACATTGATCATGAAATTAACACATGTGGCTAAACAAACTAGTATATTAATAGAATCAAACAAGTATAAAGAGCATTAAAACACTAAATTTGTTTAAATCAATCAACCAACAGAGTCAGTCATCATGGATTGCATTTCTTATATATGTGAACTGGTTTAATTCCTAAATCATGAGACATTCTAATCACCTCATGTGAATTAGTCTCCTCTTATTATTAACAGGACTATTTTTCATGCAATAACCTTGAAATTAAAATTTCCCTCAACCTTAATGAGCATATTCTTTATTAAAAAAATGCCTATGGACCATCTATATCATGAATACATTGAATTTAAAAAACAATGGAGTCCTTGATCTTAAATTTCATTTCTTATTGATATTAATTGTTGAATTCAAAATTAGATATTGCAGGCTCCTCTATTGACGCCAAACACACTTTTTGACACATTGATCATGAAATTAACACATGTGGCTAAACAACCTAGTATATTAATAGAATCAAACAAGTATAAAGAGCATTAAAACACTAAATCTATTTAAATCCATCAACCAAAGGAGTCAGTCAACATGGTTTGCATTTCTTACATAAGTGAACTGGTTTAATTCCTAAATCATGAGACATTCTAATCACCTCATGTGAATTAGTCTCCTCTTATTATTAACAGGACTATTTTTCATGCAATAACCTTGAAATTAAAATTTGCCTCAAACTTAGTGAGTATATTCTTCATGAAACACGCCTCCCACTTTTTCATTAGCAAGGCTCCACTTTTGACCCCAACACACTTTTTAACACATTGATCATGAAATTAACACATGTGCGCTAAACAACCTAGTATATTGTAATAGAATCAAAAAAGTATAAAGAGCATTAAAACAGACTAAATCTATTTAAATCCATCAACCAAAGCTAGTCAGTCATCATGGTTTGCATTTCTTACATTATGTGAACTGGTTTAATTCACTTGATCATGAGACATTCTAGTCACGCTCATCTGAATTAGTCTCCTCTTATTGTTTAACAGGACTATTTTTCATGCATTACCTTGAAATTAAATTTCCTCTAAACTTAATGAGTATATTCTTATTAAAAAAAATGCCTATGGACCATCTATCATGAATACATTGAATTTAAAAACAATGGAGTCCTTGATCTTAAATTTCATTTCTTATTGATATTAATTGTTGAATTCAAAATTAGATTGCAGGCTCCTCTATTGACCCCAAACACACTTTTTGACACATTGATCATGAAATTAACACATGTGGCTAAACAACCTAGTATATTAATAGAATCAAACAAGTATAAAGAGCATTAAAACACTAATT
>JBAPLH010000490.1:0-19482 GCA_037897445.1 Ceriops zippeliana | reverse complement strand
ACATGTGGCTAAACAACCTAGTATATTAATAGAATCAAACAAGTATAAAGAGCATTAAAAACACTAAATCTAATTTAAATCCATCAACCAAAGGAGTCAGTCAACATGGTTTGCATTTCTTACATAAGTGAACTGGTTTAATTCCTAAATCATGAGACATTCTAATCACCTCATGTGAATTAGTCTCCTCTTATTATTAACAGGACTATTTTTCATGCAATAACCTTGAAATTAAAATTTGCCTCAAACTTAGTGAGTATATTCTTCATGAAAAAAATGCGTGTGGACCATCTATATCATGAATTCATTCAATTTAATAAACAATGGAGTCCTTGATTGTAAATTTCATTTCTTATTGATATTAATTGTTGAATTCAAAATTAGATATTGCCTCCCATCATTTGTCATTAGCAAGGCTCCTCTATTGACCCCAAACACACTTTTTGACACATTGATCATGAAATTAACACATGTGGATAAACATCCTAATATAATAATAGAATCAAACAAGTATAAAGAGCATTAAAACACTAAATTTGTTTAAATCAATCAACCAAAGGAGTCAGTCATCATGGTTTGCATTTATTACATATGTGAACTGGTTTAATTCCTAAATCATGAGACATTCTAATCACCTCATTTGAATTAGTCTCCTCTTATTGTTAACAGGACTATTTTTCATGCAATAACCTTGAAATTAAAATTTGCCTCAAACTTAGTGAGTATATTCTTTATGAAAAAAATGCATATGTACCATCTATATCATGAATTCATTCAATTTAATAAACAATGGAGTCCTTGATCGTAAATTTCATTTCTTATTGATATTAATTGTTGAATTCAAAATTAGAAATTGCCCCCCATCATTTGTCATTAGCAAGGCTCCTCTATTGACCCCAAACACACTTTTTGACCCATTGATCATGAAATTAACACATGTGGCTAAACAACCTAGCATATTAATGGCATCAAACAAGTATAAAGAGCAGTAAAACACTAAATCTATTTAAATCCATCAACCAAAGCAGTCAGTCATTATGGTTTGCATTTCTTACATATGTGAACTGGTTTAATTCCTAGATCATGAGACATTCTAATCACCTCATGTGAATTAGTCTCCTCTTATTGTTAACAGGACTATTTTTCATGCAATAACCTTGAAATTAAAATTTGCCTCAACCTTAATGAGTATATTCTTTATGAAAAAAATGCCTATGGACCATCTATATTATGAATACATTCAATTTAATAAACAATGGAGTCCTTGATCTTAAATTTCATTTCTTATTGATATTAATTGTTGAATTCAAAATTAGATATTGCCTCCCATCATTTGTCATTAGCAAGGCTCCTCTATTGACCCCAAACACACATTTTTGACACATTGATCATGAAATTAACACATGTGGATAAACAACCTAATATATTAATAGAATCAAACAAGTATAAAGAGCATTAAAACACTAACTTTGTTTAAATCAATCAACCAACAGAGTCAGTCATCATGGATTGCATTTCTTATATATGTGAACTGGTTTAATTCCTAAATCATGAGACATTCTAATCACATCATGTGAATTAGTCTCCTCTTATTATTAACAGGACTATTTTTCATGCAATAACCTTGAAATTAAAATTTCCCTCAACCTTAATGAGCATATTCTTTATTAAAAAAATGCCTATGGACCATCTATATAATGAATACATTGAATTTAAAAAACAATGGAGTCCTTGATCTTAAATTTCATTTCTTATTGATATTAATTGTTGAATTCAAAATTAGATATTGCAGGCTCCTCTATTGACGCCAAACACACTTTTTGACACATTGATCATGAAATTAACACATGTGTCTAAACAACCTAGTATATTAATAGAATCAAACAAGTATAAAGAGCATTAAAACACTAAATCTATTTAAATCCATCAACCAAAGGAGTCAGTCATCATGGTTTGCATTTCTTACATAAGTGAACTGGTTTAATTCCTAAATCATGAGACATTCTAATCACCTCATGTGAATTAGTCTCCTCTTATTATTAACAGGACTATTTTTCATGCAATAACCTTGAAATTAAAATTTGCCTCAAAGTTAGTGAGTATATTCTTTATGAAAAAAATGCGTATGGACCATCTATGTCACGAATTCATTCAATTTAATAAACAATGGAGTCCTTGATCGTAAATTTCATTTCTTATTGATATTAATTGTTGAATTCAAAATTAGATATTGCCTCCCATCATTTTTCATTAGCAAGGCTCCACTTTTGACCCCAAACACACTTTTTAACACATTGATCATGAAATTAACACATGTGGATAAACAACCTACTATATTAATAGAATCAAACAAGTATAAAGAGCATTAAAACACTAAATTTGTTTAAATCAATCAACCAACGGAGTCAGTCATCATGGTTTGCATTTCTGACATATGTGAACTGGTTTAATTCCTAAATCATGAGACATTCTAATCACCTCATGTGAATTAGTCTCCTCTTATTATTAACAGGACTATTTTTCATGCAATAACCTTGAAATTAAAATTCCCCTCAACCTTAATGAGTATATTCTTTATTTAAAAAATGCCTATGGACCATCTATATCATGAATACATTCAATTTAAAAAACAATGGAGTCCTTGATCGTAAATTTCATTTCTTATTGATATTAATTGTTAAATTCAAAATTAGATATTGCAGGCTCCTCTACTGACGCGAAACACACTTTTTGACACATTGATCATGAAATTAACACATGTGGCTAAACAACCTAGTATATTAATAGAATCAAACAAGTATAAAGAGCATTAAAACACTAAATCTATTTAAATCCATCAACCAAAGGAGTCAGTCATCATGGTTTGCATTTCTGACATAAGTGAACTGGTTTAATTCCTAAATCATGAGACATTCTAATCACCTCATGTGAATTAGTCTCCTCTTATTGTTAACAGGACTATTTTTCATGCAATAACCTTGAAATTAAAATTTGCCTCAAACTTAGTGAGTATATTCTTTATGAAAAAAATGCATATGTACCATCTATATCATGAATTCATTCAATTTAATAATCAATGGAGTCCTTGATCGTAAATTTCATTTCTTATTGATATTAATTGTTGAATTCAAAATTAGAAATTGCCTCCCATCATTTGTCATTAGCAAGGCTCCTCTTTTGACCCCAAACACACTTTTTGACACATTGATCATGAAATTAACACATGTGGCTAAACAACCTAGTATATTAATGGCATCAAACAAGTATAAAGAGCATTAAAACACTAAATCTATTTAAATCCATCAACCAAAGCAGTCAGTCATTATGGTTTGCATTTCTTACATATGTGAACTGGTTTAATTCCTAGATCATGAGACATTCTAATCACCTCATGTGAATTAGTCTCCTCTTATTGTTAACAGGACTATTTTTCATGCAATAACCTTGAAATTAAAATTTGCCTCAACCTTAATGAGTATATTCTTTATGAAAAAAATGCGTATGGACCATCTATATTATGAATACATTCAATTTAATAAACAATGGAGTCCTTGATCTTAAATTTCATTTCTTATTGATATTAATTGTTGAATTCAAAATTAGATATTGCCTCCCATCATTTGTCATTAGCAAGGCTCCACTTTTGACCCCAAACACACTTTTTGACACATTGATCATGAAATTAACACATGTGGCTAAACAACCTAGTATATTAATAGAGTCAAACAAGTATAAAGAGCATTAAAACACTAAATTTGTTTAAATCAATCAACCAACGGAGTCAGTCGTCATGGTTTGCATTTCTTACATAAGTGAACTGGTTTAATTCCTAAATCATGAGACATTCTAATCACCTCATGTGAATTAGTCTCCTCTTATTATTAACAGGACTATTTTTCATGCAATAACCTTGAAATTAAAATTTGCCTCAAAGTTAGTGAGTATATTCTTTATGAAAAAAAAATGCGTATGGACCATCTATGTCACGAATTCATTCAATTTAATAAACAATGGAGTCCTTGATCGTAAATTTCATTTCTTATTGATATTAATTGTTGAATTCAAAATTAGATATTGCAGGCTCCTCTATTGACGCGAAACACACTTTTTGACACATTGATCATGAAATTAACACATGTGGCTAAACAACCTAGTATATTAATAGAATCAAACAAGTATAAAGAGCATTAAAACACTAAATTTGTTTAAATCAATCAACCAACGGAGTCAGTCATCATGGTTTGCATTTCTTACATATGTGAACTGGTTTAATTCCTAGATCATGAGACATTCTAATCACCTCATGTGAATTAGTCTCCTCTTATTGTTAACAGGACTATTTTTCATGCAATAACCTTGAAATTAAAATTTGCCTCAACCTTAATGAGTATATTCTTTATGAAAAAAATGCCTATGGACCATCTATATTATGAATACATTCAATTTAATAAACAATGGTGTCCTTGATCTTAAATTTCATTTCTTATTGATATTAATTGTTGAATTCAAAATTAGATATTGCCTCCCATCATTTGTCATTAGCAAGGCTCCTTTATTGACCCCAAAACACACTTTTTGACACATTGATCATGAAATTAACACATGTGGATAAACAACCTAATATATTAATAGAATCAAACAAGTATAAAGAGCATTAAAAACACTAAATTTGTTTAAATCAATCAACCAAAGGAGTCAGTCATCATGGTTTGCATTTATTACATATGTGAACTGGTTTAATTCCTAAATCATGAGACATTCTAATCACCTCATGTGAATTAGTCTCCTCTTATTGTTAACAGGACTATTTTTTCATGCAATAACCTTGAAATTAAAATTTGCCTCAAACTTAGTGAGTATATTCTTTATGAAAAAAATGCGTATGGACCATCTATATCATGAATTCATTCAATTTAATAAATAATGGAGTCCTTGATTGTAAATTTCATTTCTTATTGATATTAATTGCTGAATTCAAAATTAGATATTGCCTCCCATCATTTGTCATTAGCAAGGCTCCACTTTTGACCCCAAACACAGTTTTTGACACATTGATCATGAAATTAACACATGTGGCTAAACAAACTAGTATATTAATAGAATCAAACAAGTATAAAGAGCATTAAAACACTAAATTTGTTTAAATCAATCAACCAACAGAGTCAGTCATCATGGATTGCATTTCTTATATATGTGAACTGGTTTAATTCCTAAATCATGAGACATTCTAATCACCTCATGTGAATTAGTCTCCTCTTATTATTAACAGGACTATTTTTCATGCAATAACCTTGAAATTAAAATTTGTCTGAAACTTAGTGAATATATTCTTTAGGAAAAAAATGCGTGTGGACCATCTATATCATGAATTCATTAAATTTAATAAACAATGGAGTCCTTGATCGTAAATTTCATTTCTTATTGATTTTAATTGTTGAATTCAAAATTAGATATTGCAGGCTCCTCTATTGACGCGAAACACACTTTTTGACACATTGATCATGAAATTAACACATGTGGCTAAACAACCTAGTATATTAATAGAATCAAACAAGTATAAAGAGCATTAAAACACTAAATTTGTTTAAATCAATCAACCAAAGGAGTCAGTCATCATGGTTTGCATTTCTTACATATGTGAACTGGTTTAATTTCTAAATCATGAGACATTCTAATCACCTCATGTGAATTAGTCTCCTCTTATTGTTAACAGGACTATTTTTCATGCAATAACCTTGAAATTAAAATTTGCCTCAAACTTAGTGAGTATATTCTTTATGAAAAAAATGCGTATGGACCATCTATATCATGAATTCATTCAATTTAATAAATAATGGAGTCCTTGATTGTAAATTTCATTTCTTATTGATATTAATTGCTGAATTCAAAATTAGATATTGCCTCCCGTCATTTGTCATTAGCAAGGCTCCACTTTTGACCCCAAACACAGTTTTTGACACATTGATCATGAAATTAACACATGTGGCTAAACAAACTAGTATATTAATAGAATCAAACAAGTATAAAGAGCATTAAAACACTAAATTTGTTTAAATCAATCAACCAACAGAGTCAGTCATCATGGATTGCATTTCTTATATATGTGAACTGGTTTAATTCCTAAATCATGAGACATTCTAATCACCTCATGTGAATTAGTCTCCTCTTATTATTAACAGGACTATTTTTCATGCAATAACCTTGAAATTAAAATTTGTCTGAAACTTAGTGAATATATTCTTTAGGAAAAAAATGCGTGTGGACCATCTATATCATGAATTCATTAAATTTAATAAACAATGGAGTCCTTGATCGTAAATTTCATTTCTTATAGATTTTAATTGTTGAATTCAAAATTAGATATTGCAGGCTCCTCTATTGACGCGAAACACACTTTTTGACACATTGATCATGAAATTAACACATGTGGCTAAACAACCTAGTATATTAATAGAATCAAACAAGTATAAAGAGCATTAAAACACTAAATTTGTTTAAATCAATCAACCAAAGGAGTCAGTCATCATGGTTTGCATTTCTTACATATGTGAACTGGTTTAATTTCTAAATCATGAGACATTCTAATCACCTCATGTGAATTAGTCTCCTCTTATTGTTAACAGGACTATTTTTCATGCAATAACCTTGAAATTAAAATTTGCCTCAAACTTAGTGAGTATATTCTTTATGAAAAAAATGCGTATGGACCATCTATATCATGAATTCATTCAATTTAATAAAAAATAATGGAGTCCTTGATTGTAAATTTCATTTCTTATTGATATTAATTGCTGAATTCAAAATTAGATATTGCCTCCCGTCATTTGTCATTAGCAAGGCTCCACTTTTGACCCCAAACACAGTTTTTGACACATTGATCATGAAATTAAACACATGTGGCTAAACAAACTAGTATATTAATAGAATCAAACAAGTATAAAAGAGCATTAAAACACTAAATTTGTTTAAATCAATCAACCAACAGAGTCAGTCATCATGGATTGCATTTCTTATATATGTGAACTGGTTTAATTCCTAAATCATGAGACATTCTAATCACCTCATGTGAATTAGTCTCCTCTTATTATTAACAGGACTATTTTTCATGCAATAACCTTGAAATTAAAATTTGTCTGAAACTTAGTGAATATATTCTTTAGGAAAAAAATGCGTGTGGACCATCTATATCATGAATTCATTAAATTTAATAAACAATGGAGTCCTTGATCGTAAATTTCATTTCTTATAGATTTTAATTGTTGAATTCAAAATTAGATATTGCAGGCTCCTCTATTGACGCGAAACACACTTTTTGACACATTGATCATGAAATTAACACATGTGGCTAAACAACCTAGTATATTAATAGAATCAAACAAGTATAAAGAGCATTAAAACACTAAATTTGTTTAAATCAATCAACCAAAGGAGTCAGTCATCATGGTTTGCATTTCTTACATATGTGAACTGGTTTAATTTCTAAATCATGAGACATTCTAATCACCTCATGTGAATTAATCTCCTCTTATTGTTAACAGGACTATTTTTCATGCAATAACCTTGAAATTAAAACTTGCCTCAACCTTAATGAGTATATTCTTTATGAAAAAAATGCCTATGGACCATCTATATTATGAATACATTCAATTTAATTAACGATGGAGTCCTTGATCTTAAATTTCATTTCTTATTGATATTAATTGTTGAATTCAAAATTAGATATTGCAGGCTCCTCTATTGACGCGAAGCACACTTTTTGACACATTGATCATGAAATTAACACACATGTGGCTAAACAACCTAGTATATTAATAGAATCAAACAAGTATAAAGAGCATTAAAACACTAAATCTTTTGAAATCCATCAACCAAAGGAGTCAGTCATCATGGTTTGCATTTCTTACATAAGTGAACTGGTTTAATTCCTAAATCATGAGACATTCTAATCACCTCATGTGAATTAGTCTCCTCTTATTATTAACAGGACTATTTTTCATGCAATAACCTTGAAATTAAAAAATTTGTCTGAAACTTAGTGAATATATTCTTTAGGAAAAAAATGCGTGTGGACCATCTATATCATGAATTCATTAAATTTAATAAACAATGGAGTCCTTGATCGTAAATTTCATTTCTTATTGATTTTAATTGTTGAATTCAAAATTAGATATTGCAGGCTCCTCTATTGACGCGAAACACACTTTTTGACACATTGATCATGAAATTAACACATGTGGCTAAACAACCTAGTATATTAATAGAATCAAACAAGTATAAAGAGCATTAAAACACTAAATCTATTTAAATCCATCAACCAAAGGAGTCAGTCATCACGGTTTGCATTTCTTACATAAGTGAACTGGTTTAATTCCTAAATCATGAGACATTCTAATCACCTCATGTGAATTAGGCTCCTCTTATTATTAACAGGACTATTTTTTTTTCATGCAATAACCTTGAAATTAAATTTTGCCTCAACCTTAATGAGTATATTCTTTATGAAAAAAATGCCTATGGACCATCTATATTATGAATACATTCAATTTAATAAAAACGATGGAGTCCTTGATCTTAAATTTCATTTCTTATTGATATTAATTGTTGAATTCAAAATTAGATATTGCCTCCCATCATTTGTCATTAGCAAGGCTCCTCTATTGACCCCAAACACACTTTTTGACACATTGATCATGAAATTAACACATGTGGATAAACAACCTAATATATTAATAAAATCAAGCAAGTATAAAGAGCATTAAAACACTAAATTTGTTTAAATCAATCAACCAAAGGAGTCAGTCATCATGGTTTGCATTTCTTACATATGTGAACTGGTTTAATTAATAGATCATGAGACATTCTAATCACCTCATGTGAATTAGTCTCCTCTTATTGTTAACAGGATTATTTTTCATGCAATAACCTGGAAATTAAAAACTTTGCCTCAACCTTAATGAGTATATTCTTTATGAAAAAAATGCGTATGGACCATCTATATCATGAATTCATTCAATTTAATAAACAATGGAGTCCTTGATCGTAAATTTCATTTCTTATTGATTTTAATTGTTGAATTCAAAATTAGATATTGCCTCCCATCATTTGTCATTAGCAAGGCACCACTTTTCACCCCAAACACACTTTTTGACATATTGATCATGAAATTAACACATGTGGCTAAACAACCTAGTATATTAATAGAATCAAACAAGTATAAAGAGCATTAAAACACTAAATTTGTTTAAATCAATCAACCAACGGAGTCAGTCGTCATGGTTTGCATTTCTTACATAAGTGAACTGGTTTAATTCCTAAATCATGAGACATTCTAATCACCTCATGTGAATTAGTCTCCTCTTATTATTAACAGGACTATTTTTCATGTAATAACCTTGAAATTAAAATTTGCCTCAAACTTAGTGAGTATATTCTTTATGAAAAAAATGCATATGTACCATCTATATCATGAATTCATTCAATTTAATAAACAATGGAGTCCTTGATCGTAAATTTCATTTCTTATTGATATTAATTGTTGAATTCAAAATTAGAAATTGCCCCCCATCATTTGTCATTAGCAAGGCTCCTCTATTGACCCCAAACACACTTTTTGACCCATTGATCATGAAATTAACACATGTGGCTAAACAACCTAGCATATTAATGGCATCAAACAAGTATAAAGAGCAGTAAAACACTAAATCTATTTAAATCCATCAACCAAAGCAGTCAGTCATTATGGTTTGCATTTCTTACATATGTGAACTGGTTTAATTCCTAGATCATGAGACATTCTAATCACCTCATGTGAATTAGTCTCCTCTTATTGTTAACAGGACTATTTTTCATGCAATAACCTTGAAATTAAAATTTGCCTCAACCTTAATGAGTATATTCTTTATGAAAAAAATGCCTATGGACCATCTATATCATGAATACTTTCAATTTAAAAAACAATAGAGTCCTAGATCTTAAATTTCATTTCTTATTGATATTAATTGTTGACTTCAAAATTAGATATTGCAGGCTCCTCTATTGACGACAAACACACTTTTTGACACATTGCTCATGAAATTAACACATGTGGCTAAACAACCTAGTATATTAATAGAATCAAACAAGTATAAAGAGCATTAAAACACTAAATTTCTTTAAATCAATCAACCAACGGAGTCAGTCCTCATGGTTTGCATTTCCTACATAAGTGAACTGGTTTAATTCCTAAATCATGAGACATTCTAATCACCTCATGTGAATTAGTCTCCTCTTATTATTAACAGGACTATTTTTCATGCAATAACCTTGAAATTAAAATTTCCCTCAACCTTAATGAGTATATTTTTTATTAAAAAAATGCCTATGGACCATCTATATCATGAATACTTTCAATTTAGAAAACAATAGAGTCCTAGATCTTAAATTTCATTTCTTATTGATATTAATTGTTGACTTCAAAATTAGATATTGCAGGCTCCTCTATTGACGACAAACACACTTTTTGAGACATTGCTCATGAAATTAACACATGTGGCTAAACAACCTAGTATATTAATAGAATCAAACAAGTATAAAGAGCATTAAAACACTAAATTTGTTTAAATCAATCAACCAAAGGAGTCAGTCATCATGGTTTGCATTTCTTACATATGTGAACTGGTTTAATTTCTAAATCATGAGACATTCTAATCACCTCATGTGAATTAATCTCCTCTTATTGTTAACAGGACTATTTTTCATGCAATAACCTTGAAATTAAAACTTGCCTCAACCTTAATGAGTATATTCTTTATGAAAAAAATGCCTATGGACCATCTATATTATGAATACATTCAATTTAATAAACGATGGAGTCCTTGATCTTAAATTTCATTTCTTATTGATATTAATTGTTGAATTCAAAATTAGATATTGCAGGCTCCTCTATTGACGCGAAGCACACTTTTTGACACATTGATCATGAAATTAACACATGTGGCTAAACAACCTAGTATATTAATAGAATCAAACAAGTATAAAGAGCATTAAAACACTAAATCTTTTTTAATCCATCAACCAAAGGAGTCAGTCATCATGGTTTGCATTTCTTACATAAGTGAACTGGTTTAATTCCTAAATCATGAGACATTCTAATCACCTCATGTGAATTAGTCTCCTCTTATTATTAACAGGACTATTTTTCATGCAATAACCTTGAAATTAAAATTTGTCTGAAACTTAGTGAATATATTCTTTAGGAAAAAAAATGCGTGTGGACTATCTATATCATGAATTCATTAAATTTAATAAACAATGAGAGTCCTTGATCGTAAATTTCATTTCTTATTGATTTTAATTGTTGAATTCAAAATTAGATATTGCAGGCTCCTCTATTGACGCGAAACACACTTTTTGACACATTGATCATGAAATTAACACATGTGGCTAAACAACCTAGTATATTAATAGAATCAAACAAGTATAAAGAGCATTAAAACACTAAATCTATTTAAATCCATCAACCAAAGGAGTCAGTCATCACGGTTTGCATTTCTTACATAAGTGAACTGGTTTAATTCCTAAATCATGAGACATTCTAATCACCTCATGTGAATTAGGCTCCTCTTATTATTAACAGGACTATTTTTCATGCAATAACCTTGAAATTAAATTTTTGCCTCAACCTTAATGAGTATATTCTTTATGAAAAAAATGCCTATGGACCATCTATATTATGAATACATTCAATTTAATAAACGATGGAGTCCTTGATCTTAAATTTCATTTTTATTGATATTAATTGTTGAATTCAAAATTAGATATTGCCTCCCATCATTTGTCATTAGCAAGGCTCCTCTATTGACCCCAAACACACACTTTTTGACACATTGATCATGAAATTAACACATGTGGATAAACAACCTAATATATTAATAAAATCAAGCAAGTATAAAGAGCATTAAAACACTAAATTTGTTTAAATCAATCAACCAAAGGAGTCAGTCATCATGGTTTGCATTTCTTACATATGTGAACTGGTTTAATTAATAGATCATGAGACATTCTAATCACCTCATGTGAATTAGTCTCCTCTTATTGTTAACAGGATTATTTTTCATGCAATAACCTGGAAATTAAAACTTGCCTCAACCTTAATGAGTATATTCTTTATGAAAAAAATGCGTATGGACCATCTATATCATGAATTCATTCAATTTAATAAACAATGGAGTCCTTGATCGTAAATTTCATTTCTTATTGATTTTAATTGTTGAATTCAAAATTAGATATTGCCTCCCATCATTTGTCATTAGCAAGGCACCACTTTTCACCCCAAACACACTTTTTGACATATTGATCATGAAATTAACACATGTGGCTAAACAACCTAGTATATTAATAGAATCAAACAAGTATAAAGAGCATTAAAACACTAAATTTGTTTAAATCAATCAACCAACGGAGTCAGTCGTCATGGTTTGCATTTCTTACATAAGTGAACTGGTTTAATTCCTAAATCATGAGACATTCTAATCACCTCATGTGAATTAGTCTCCTCTTATTATTAACAGGACTATTTTTCATGTAATAACCTTGAAATTAAAATTTGCCTCAAACTTAGGGACTATATTCTTTATGAAAAAAATGGGTATGGACCATCTATATCATGAATTCATTCAATTTAATAAACAATGGAGTCCTTGATCGTAAATTTCATTTCTTATTGATATTAATTGTTAAATTCAAAATTAGAAATTGCCTCCCATCATTTGTCATTAGCAAGGCTCCTCTTTTGACCCCAAACACACTTTTTGACACATTGATCATGAAATTAACACATGTGGCTAAACAACCTAGTATATTAATTGAATCAAACAATTATAAAGAGCATTAAAACACTAAATCTATTTAAATCCGTCAACCAAGGGAGTCAGTCATCATGGTTTGCATTTCTTACATATGTGAACTGGTTTAATTTCTAAATCATGAGACATTCTAATCACCTCATGTGAATTAATCTCCTCTTATTGTTAACAGGACTATTTTTCATGCAATAACCTTGAAATTAAAACTTGCCTCAACCTTAATGAGTATATTCTTTATGAAAAAAATGCCTATGGACCATCTATATCATGAATACTTTCAATTTAAAAAACAATAGAGTCCTAGATCTTAAATTTCATTTCTTATTGATATTAATTGTTGACTTCAAAATTAGATATTGCAGGCTCCTCTATTGACGACAAACACACTTTTTGACACATTGCTCATGAAATTAACACATGTGGCTAAACAACCTAGTATATTAATAGAATCAAACAAGTATAAAGAGCATTAAAACACTAAATTTCTTTAAATCAATCAACCAACGGAGTCAGTCCTCATGGTTTGCATTTCCTACATAACTGAACTGGTTTAATTCCTAAATCATGAGACATTCTAATCACCTCATGTGAATTAGTCTCCTCTTATTATTAACAGGACTATTTTTCATGCAATAACCTTGAAATTAAAATTTCCCTCAACCTTAATGAGTATATTTTTTATTAAAAAAATGCCTATGGACCATCTATATCATGAATACTTTCAATTTAGAAAACAATAGAGTCCTAGATCTTAAATTTCATTTCTTATTGATATTAATTGTTGACTTCAAAATTAGATATTGCAGGCTCCTCTATTGACGACAAACACACTTTTTGACACATTGCTCATGAAATTAACACATGTGGCTAAACAACCTAGTATATTAATAGAAATCAAACAAGTATAAAGAGCATTAAAACACTAAATTTGTTTAAATCAATCAACCAAAGGAGTCAGTCATCATGGTTTGCATTTCTTACATATGTGAACTGGTTTAATTTCTAAATCATGAGACATTCTAATCACCTCATGTGAATTAATCTCCTCTTATTGTTAACAGGACTATTTTTCATGCAATAACCTTGAAATTAAAACTTGCCTCAACCTTAATGAGTATATTCTTTATGAAAAAAATGCCTATGGACCATCTATATTATGAATACATTCAATTTAATAAACGATGGAGTCCTTGATCTTAAATTTCATTTCTTATTGATATTAATTGTTGAATTCAAAATTAGATATTGCAGGCTCCTCTATTGACGCGAAGCACACTTTTTGACACATTGATCATGAAATTAACACATGTGGCTAAACAACCTAGTATATTAATAGAATCAAACAAGTATAAAGAGCATTAAAACACTAAATCTTTTGAAATCCATCAACCAAAGGACAGTCATCATGGTTTGCATTTCTTACATAAGTGAACTGGTTTAATTCCTAAATCATGAGACATTCTAATCACCTCATGTGAATTAGTCTCCTCTTATTATTAACAGGACTATTTTTCATGCAATAACCTTGAAATTAAAATTTGTCTGAAACTTAGTGAATATATTCTTTAGGAAAAAAATGCGTGTGGACCATCTATATCATGAATTCATTAAATTTAATAAACAATGGAGTCCTTGATCGTAAATTTCATTTCTTATTGATTTTAATTGTTGAATTCAAAATTAGATATTGCAGGCTCCTCTATTGACGCGAAACACACTTTTTGACACATTGATCATGAAATTAACACATGTGGCTAAACAACCTAGTATATTAATAGAATCAAACAAGTATAAAGAGCATTAAAACACTAAATCTATTTAAATCCATCAACCAAAGGAGTCAGTCATCACGGTTTGCATTTCTTACATAAGTGAACTGGTTTAATTCCTAAATCATGAGACATTCTAATCACCTCATGTGAATTAGGCTCCTCTTATTATTAACAGGACTATTTTTCATGCAATAACCTTGAAATTAAATTTTGCCTCAACCTTAATGAGTATATTCTTTATGAAAAAAATGCCTATGGACCATCTATATTATGAATACATTCAATTTAATAAACGATGGAGTCCTTGATCTTAAATTTCATTTCTTATTGATATTAATTGTTGAATTCAAAATTAGATATTGCCTCCCATCATTTGTCATTAGCAAGGCTCCTCTATTGACCCCAAACACACTTTTTGACACATTGATCATGAAATTAACACATGTGGATAAACAACCTAATATATTAATAAAATCAAGCAAGTATAAAGAGCATTAAAACACTAAATTTGTTTAAATCAATCAACCAAAGGAGTCAGTCATCATGGTTTGCATTTCTTACATATGTGAACTGGTTTAATTAATAGATCATGAGACATTCTAATCACCTCATGTGAATTAGTCTCCTCTTATTGTTAACAGGATTATTTTTCATGCAATAACCTGGAAATTAAAACTTGCCTCAACCTTAATGAGTATATTCTTTATGAAAAAAATGAATATGGACCATCTATATCATGAATTCATTCAATTTAATAAACAATGGAGTCCTTGATCGTAAATTTCATTTCTTATTGATTTTAATTGTTGAATTCAAAATTAGATATTGCCTCCCATCATTTGTCATTAGCAAGGCACCACTTTTGACCCCAAACACACTTTTTGACATATTGATCATGAAATTAACACATGTGGCTAAACAACCTAGTATATTAATAGAATCAAACAAGTATAAAGAGCATTAAAACACTAAATTTGTTTAAATCAATCAACCAACGGAGTCAGTCATCATGGTTTGCATTTCTTACATAAGTGAACTGGTTTAATTCCTAAATCATGAGACATTCTAATCACCTCATGTGAATTAGTCTCCTCTTATTATTAACAGGACTATTTTTCATGTAATAACCTTGAAATTAAAATTTGCCTCAAACTTAGTGAGTATATTCTTTATGAAAAAAATGCGTATGGACCATCTATATCATGAATTCATTCAATTTAATAAACAATGGAGTCCTTGATCGTAAATTTCATTTCTTATTGATATTAATTATTGAATTCAAAATTAGATATTGCAGGCTCCTCTATTGACGCGAAACACACTTTTTGACACATTGATCATGAAATTAACACATGTGGCTAAACAACCTAGTATATTAATAGAATCAAACAAGTATAAAGAGCATTAAAACACTAAATCTATTTAAATCTATCAACCAAAGAAGTCAGTCATCATGGTTTGCATTTCTTACATAAGTGAACTGGTTTAATTCCTAAATCATGAGACATTCTAATCACCTCATGTGAATTAGTCTCCTCTTATTATTAACACGACTTTTTTTCATGCAATAACCTTGAAATTAAAATTTGCCTCAAACTTAGTGAGTATATTCTTCATGAAAAAAATGCGTGTGGACCATCTATATCATGAATTCATTCAATTTAATAAAGAATGGAGTCCTTGATCGTAAATTTCATTTCTTATTGATATTAATTGTTGAATTCAAAATTAGATATTGCCTCCCATCATTTTTCATTAGCAAGGCTCCACTTTTGACCCCAAACACACTTTTTGACACATTGATCATGAAATTAACACATGTGGCTAAACAACCTAGTATATTAATAGAATCAAACAAGTATAAAGGGCATTAAAACACTAAATTTGTTTAAATCAATCAACCAACGGAGTCAGTCGTCATGGTTTGCATTTCTTACATAAGTGAACTGGTTTAATTCCTAAATCATGAGACATTCTAATCACCCCATGTGAATTAGTCTCCTCTTATTATTAACAGGACTATTTTTCATGCAATAACCATGAAATTAAAATTTGCCTCAACCTTAATGAGTATATTCTTTATGAAAAAAATGCCTATGGATCATTTATATCATGAATTCATTCAATTTAATAAACAATGGAGTCCTTGATCGTAAATTTCATTTCTTATTGATATTAATTGTTGAATTCAAAATTAGATATTGCCTCCCATCATTTGTCATTAGCAAGGCACCTCTTTTGACACCAAACACACTTTTTGACACATTGATCATGAAATTAACACATGTGGCTAAACAACCTAGTATATCAATGGAATCAAACAAGTATAAAGAGCATTAAAACACTAAATTTGTTTAAATCAATCAACCAACGGAGTCAGTCGTCATGGTTTGCATTTCTTACATAAGTGAACTGGTTTAATTCCTAAATCATGAGACATTCTAATCACCTCATGCGAATTAGTCTCCTCTTATTATTAACAGGACTATTTTTCATGCAATAACCTTGAAATTAAAATTTGCCTCGAAGTTAGTGAGTATATTCTTTATGAAAAAAATGCGTATGGACCATCTATGTCATGAATTCATTCAATTTAATAAACAATGGAGTCCTTGATCGTAAATTTCATTTCTTATTGATATTAATTGTTGAATTCAAAATTAGATATTGCAGGCTCCTCTATTGACGCGAAACACACTTTTTGACACATTGATCATGAAATTAACACATGTGGCTAAACAACCTAGTATATTAATAGAATCAAACAAGTATAAAGAGCATTAAAACACTAAATCCATTTAAATCTATCAACCAAAGGAGTCAGTCATCATGGTTTGCATTTCTTACATAAGTGAACTGGTTTAATTCCTAAATCATGAGACATTCTAATCACCTCATGTGAATTAGGCTCCTCTTATTATTAACAGGACTATTTTTCATGCAATAACCTTGAAATTAAATTTTGCCTCAACCTTAATGAGTATATTCTTTATGAAAAAAATGCCTATGGACCATCTATATTATGAATACATTCAATTTAATAAACAATGGAGTCCTTGATCGTAAATTTCATTTCTTATTGATATTAATTGTTGAATTCAAAATTAGATATTGCCTCCCATCATTTTTCATTAGCAAGGCTCCACTTTTGACCCCAAACACACTTTTTAACACATTGATCATGAAATTAACACATGTGGCTAAACAACCTAGTATATTAATAGAATCAAACAAGTATAAAGGGCATTAAAAACACTAAATTTGTTTAAATCAATCAACCAACTGAGTCAGTCAGTCATCATGGTTTGCATTTCTTACATAAGTGAACTGGTTTAATAATTCCTAAATCATGAGACATTCTAATCACCCCATGTGAATTAGTCTCCCTCTTATTATTAACAGGACTATTTTTCATGCAATATAACCATGAAATTAAAATTTTGCCTCAACCTTAATGAGTATATTCTTTATGAAAAAAATGCCTATGGATCATTTATATCATGAATTCATTCAATTTAATAAACAATGGAGTCCTTGATCATAAATTTCATTTCTTATTGATATTAATTGTTGAATTCAAAATTAGATATTGCCTCCCATCATTTGTCATTAGCAAGGCACCTCTTTTTGACACCCAAACACACTTTTTGACACATTGATCATGAAATTAACACATGTGGCTAAACAACCTAGTATATCAATGGAATCAAACAAGTATAAAGAGCATTAAAACACTAAATTTGTTTAAATCAATCAACCAACGGAGTCAGTCGTCATGGTTTGCATTTCTTACATAAGTGAACTGGTTTAATTCCTAAATCATGAGACATTCTAATCACCTCATGCGAATTAGTCTCCTCTTATTATTAACAGGACTATTTTTCATGCAATAACCTTGAAATTAAAATTTGCCTCGAAGTTAGTGAGTATATTCTTTATGAAAAAAATGCGTATGGACCATCTATGTCATGAATTCATTCAATTTAATAAACAATGGAGTCCTTGATCGTAAATTTCATTTCTTATTGATATTAATTGTTGAATTCAAAATTAGATATTGCAGGCTCCTCTATTGACGCGAAACACACTTTGACACATTGATCATGAAATTAACACATGTGGCTAAACAACCTAGTATATTAAATAGAATCAAACAAGTATAAAGAGCATTAAAACACTAAATCCATTTAAATCTATCAACCAAAGGAGTCAGTCATCATGGTTTGCATTTTCTTACATAAGTGAACTGGTTTAATTCCTAAATCATGAGACATTCTAATCACCTCATGTGAATTAGGGCTCCTCTTATTATTATTAGGACTATTTTTTCATGCAATAACCTTGAAATTAAATTTTGCCTCAACCTTAATGAGTATATTTCTTTATGAAAAAAAAAAATGCCTATGGACCATCTATATTTATGAATACATTCAATTTAATAAACAATGGAGTCCTTGATCGTAAATTTCATTTCTTATTGATATTAATTGTTGAATTCAAAATTAGATATTTGCCTCCCATCATTTTTCATTAGCAAGGCTCCACTTTTGACCCCAAACACACTTTTTTTTTAAACACATTGATCATGAAATTAACACATGTGGCTAAACAACCTAGTATATTAATAGAATCAAACAAGTATAAAGGGCATTAAAACACTAAATTTGTTTAAATCAATCAACCAACTGAGTCAGTCGTCATGGTTTGCATTTCTTACAATAAGTGAAACTGGTTTAATTCCTAAATCATGAGACATTCTAATCACCCCATGTGAATTAGTCTCCTCTTATTATTAACAGGACTATTTTTCATGCAATAACCACGAAATTAAAATTTGCCTCAACCATAATTGAGTATATTTCTTTATG
>JBAPLH010000488.1:0-104187 GCA_037897445.1 Ceriops zippeliana | reverse complement strand
ATGTAAGAAATGCAAACCATGATGACTGACTCCTTTGGTTGATGGATTTAATAAGATCAAGGACTTAATTTGTTTGTTAATATTGAAATGATTTGCCATGATATAGAAGGTCAAATGGGGCTTGCTGTTTCATATAATGCTCATATATTATTATAGGTTGATGACCGGCAAAATATTAATTTCAAGGTTATTTGCATAGAAAATAGTAGTCATGGTTAATATTCAGGCGATGGCCTAATTCACTCATCGAGGTGATGAGAATGTCTATCCATGATTTGGGAATTTTAAACCCAGAGTCACTTATGAAAGAAAATGTCAAACTATGATGTACTGACTCCTTTGGTTGGATTTGTATGGATTAAATAGATTTAGTGATTTTTTAATGCTCTTTATACTTGTTTGATCTATTTAATATACTATGTTGTTTTTTAGCCACACATGTGTTAATTTCATGGTCAATGTGTCAAAAAAGTGTGTGTTTGGGGGTCAAAAAGAGGAGCCTTGCTATTGACAAATGATGGGACGCAATATATAATTTTGAATTCAACAATTAATATCAATAAGAAAATGAAATTTAAGATCAAGGACTCCATTAGTTTGTTAAATTGAATGAATCCATGATATAGATGGTCCATAGCATTATTTTTCATAAAGAACATACTCATTAAGGTTGAGGCAAAATTTAATTTGAAGGTTATTGCCTGAAAGATAGTCCTGGTAATAATCAGACGAGGCTAATCCACATGAGGTGATTAGAATGTCTCATGATTTAGGAATTAAAGCTGTTCACATATGTAAGAAATGCAAACTATGATGACTGACTCCTTTGGTTGAATGATGTATTCAAATAGATTTAGTGTTTTAATGCTCTTTATACTTGTTTTCATTCTATTAATATATGAGGTTGTTTAGCGACATGTGTTAATTTCATGATCAATGAGTCAAAAACTGTGTTTCGGGTGAAAAGCGCGGAGCCTTGCTAATGACAAATGATGGGAGGCAATATCTAATTTTGAATTCAACAATTAATATCAATAAGAAATGAAATTTAAGATCAAGGACTCCATTTGTTTGTTAAATTGAATGAATTCATGATATAGATGGCCGATGGGCATTTTTTTCCATAAAGAATATACTCATTAAGGTTTAGGCAATATTTAATTTGAAGGATATTGCCTGAAAGATAATCCCCTGGTAAATAATCAGAGGAGGCTAATCCACATGAGGTGATTAGAATTGTCTCATGATTTAGGAATTAAACTAGTTCACATATGCAAGAAATGCAAACCATAATGACTGACTCCTTTGGTTGATGGATTTAAATAGATTTAGTGTTTTAATGCTCTTTATACTTGTTTCATTCTATTAATATACTAGGTTGTTTTAGAGACATATAGAGTTAATTTCATGATCAATGAGTCAAAAACTGTGTTTGGGGTGAAAAGCGGAGCCTTGCTAATGACAAATGATGGATGGCAATATCTAATTTTGAATTCAACAATTAATATCAATAAGAAATGAAATTTAAGATCAAGGACTCCATTGTTTGTTAAATTGAATGAATTCATGATATAGATGGTCCATCGGCATTTTTTACGTAAAGCATATACTTATTAAGGTTGAGGCAAAATTTAATTTCAAGGTTATTGCATGAAAAATAGTCCTGGGAATAATCAGAGGAGCTTAATTCACATGAGGTGATTAGAATGTCTCATGATTTAGGAATTAAACCTGTTCACATATGTAAGAAATGCAAACCATGATGACTGATACCTTTGGTTGATGGATTTAAATAGATTTAGTGTTTTAATGCTCTTTATACTTGTTTCATTCTATTAATATACTAGGTTGTTTAGCGACATGTGTTAATTTCATGATCAATGAGTCAAAAACTGTGTTTGGGGTGAAAAGCGGAGCCTTGCTAATGACAAATGATGGGTGGCAATATCTAATTTTGAATTCAACAATTAATATCAATAAGAAATGAAATTTAAGATCAAGGACTCCATTGTTTGTTAAATTGAATGAATTCATGATATAGATGGTCCATGGGCATTTTTTACGTAAAGCATATACTTATTAAGGTTGAGGCAAAATTTAATTTCAAGGTTATTGCATGAAAAATAGTCCTGGGAATAATCAGAGGAGCTTAATTCACATTAGGTGATTAGAATGTCTCATGATTTAGGAATTAAACCAATTCACATATGTAAGAAATGCAAACCATGATGACTGACTCCTTTGGTTGATTGATTTAAAATAGATTTAGTGTTTTAATGCTCTTTATACTTGTTTGATTCTATTAATATACTAGGTTGTTTAAAGACATGTGTTAATTTCATGATCAATGAGTCAAAAAACTGTGTTTGGGGTGAAAAGCAGAGCCTTGCTAAAGAGACAAATGTTGGGAGGGCAATATCTAATTTTGAATTCAACAATTCATATCAATAAGAAATGAAATTTAAGATGTAGGACTCCATTGTTTTTTGAATTGAATGAATTCATGATATAGATGGTCCATGGGCCATTTTTTTCATAAAGAATATACTTATTAAGGTTGAGGCAAAAATTTAATTTCAAGGTTATTGCATGAAAAATAGGTCCTGGTAACAATAAGAGGAGCCTAAATTCACATGAGGTGATTAGAATGTCTCATGATTTTAGGAATTAAACCAATTCACTTATGTAAGAAATGCAAACCATGATGACTGACTCCTTTGGTTGATGTATTTAAAATAGATTTAGTGTTTTAATGCTCTTTTATACTTGTTTGATTCTATTAATATACTACGTTGTTTTAGCCACATGTGTTAATTTCGTGATCAATGTGTCAAAAAGTGTGTTTGGGGGTCAAAAGAGGAGCCTTGCTAATGACAAATGATGGGACGCAATATCTAATTTTGAATTCAACAATTAATATCAATAAGAAATGAAATTTAAGATCAAGGACTCCATTGTTTTTTAAATTGAATGAATTCATGATATAGATGGTCCATGGCATTTTTTTTCATAAAGAATATACTTATTAAGGTTGAGGCAAAATTTAAATTTCAACGTTATTGCATGAAAAATAGTCCTGGTAAACAATAAGAGGAGCCTAATTCACATGAGGTGATTAGAATGTCTCATGATTTAGGAATTAAACCAATTCACATATGTAAGAAATGCAAACCATGATGACTGACTCCTTTGGTTGATGGACTTAAATAGATTTAATGTTTTAATGCTCTTTATACTTGTTTGATTCTATTAATATACTAGGTTGTTTAGCCACATGTGTTAATTTCATGATCAATGTGTCAAAAATTGTGTTTGGGGTCAAAAGAGGAGCCTTGCTAATGACAAAATGATGGAGGGCAATATCTAATTTTGAATTCAACAATTAGTATCAATAAGAAATGAAATTTAAGATCAAGGACTCCATTTTTTGTTAAATTGAATGAATTCATGATATAGATGGTCCATGGGCATTTTTTTCATAAAGAATATACTCATTAAGGCTTGAGGCAAAATTTAATTTCAATGGTTATTCATGAAAAATAGTCCTGGTAAAAATAAGAGGAGCCTAAATTCACAGATGAGGTGATTAGAATGTCTCATGATTTAGGAATTAAACCAGTTCACATAAGTAAGAAAATGCAAACCATGATGACTGACTCCTTTGGTTGATGGTTTGAAAATAGATTTAGTGTTTTAATGCTCTTTATACTTGTTTGATTCTATTAATATACTAGGTTGTTTAGCGACATGTGTTTAAATTTCATGATCAATGAGTCAAAAATTGTGTTTGGGATGAAAAGCAGGAGCCTTGCTAATGACAAATGATGGGTGGCAGTATCTAATTTTTGAATTCAACAATTAATATCAATAAGAAATGAAATTTAAGATCAAGGACTCCATTGTTTGTTAAATTGATTGAATTCATGATATAGATGGCCCATGGGCATTTTTTACATAAAGAACATACTCATTAAGGTTGAGGCAAAATTTAATTTCAAGGTTATTACATGAAAAATAGTCCTGGTAATAATCAAAAGAGCCTAATTCACATGAGGTGATTAGAATGTCTCATGATTTAGGAATTAAACCTGTTCACATATGTAAGAAATGCAAACCATGATGTCTGACTCCTTTGGTTGATGGATTTAAATAGATTTAGTGTTTTAATGCTCTTTATACTTGTTTGATTCAATTAATATACTAGGTTTTTTAGCCACATTTGTTAATTTCATGATCAATGAGTCAAAAACTGTGTTTCGGGTGAAAAGCGGAGCCTTGCTAATGACAAATGATGGGAGGCAATATCTAATTTTGAATTCAACAATTAATATCAATAAGAAATGAAATTTAAGATCAAGGACTCCATTGTTTGTTAAATTGAATGAATTCATGATATAGATGGCCGATGGGCATTTTTTCCATAAAGAATATACTCATTAAGGTTTAGGCAATATTTAATTTGAAGGTTATTGCCTGAAAGATATCCCCGGTAATAATCAGAGGAGGCTAATCCACATGAGGTGATTAGAATGTCTCATGATTTAGGAATTAAACTAGTTCACATATGCAAGAAATGCAAACCATAATGACTGACTCCTTTGGTTGATGGATTTAAATAGATTTAGTGTTTTAATGCTCTTTATACTTGTTTCATTCTATTAATATACTAGGTTGTTTAGAGACATATATTAATTTCATGATCAATGAGTCAAAAACTGTGTTTGGGGTGAAAAGCGGAGCCTTGCTAATGACAAATGATGGATGGCAATATCTAATTTTGAATTCAACAATTAATATCAATAAGAAATGAAATTTAAGATCAAGGACTCCATTGTTTGTTAAATTGAATGAATTCATGATATAGATGGTCCATGGGCATTTTTTTCATAAAGAATATACTCATTAAGGCTGAGGCAACATTTAATTTAAAGGTTATTCATGAAACATAGTCCTGATAACAATAAGAGGAGCCTAATTCACATGAGGTGATTAGAATGTCTCATGATTTAGGAATTAAACCAGTTCACTTAAGTAAGAAATGCAAACCATGATGACTGACTCCTTTGGTTGATGGGTTGAAATAGATTTAGTGTTTTAATGCTCTTTATACTTGTTTGATTCTATTAATATACTAAGTTATTTAGCCACATGTGTTAATTTCATGGTCAATGTGTCGAAAAGTGTCTTTGGGGTCAAAAGAGGAGCCTTGCTTCTGACAAATGATGGGAGGAAATATCTAATTTTGAATTCAAAAATTAATATCAATAAGAAATGAAATTTAAGATCAAGGACTCCATTGTTTGTTAAATTGAATGAATTCATGATATAGATGGCCCATGGCCATTTTTTACATAAAGAACATACTCATTAAAGTTGAGGCAAAATTTAATTTTAAGGTTATTGCATGAAAAATAGTCCTGGTAATAATCAGAAGAGCCTAATTCACATGAGGTGATTGGAATGTCTCATGATTTAGGAGTTAAACCTGTTCACATATGCAAGAAATGTAAACCATGATGACTGACTCCTTTGGTTGATGGATTTAAATAGATTTAGTGTTTTAATGCTCTTTATACTTGTGTCATTCTATTAATATACTAGGTTGTTTAGCGACATGTGTTAATTTCATGATCAATGAGTCAAAAACTGTTTTTGGGGTGAAAAGCGGAGCCTTGCTAATGACAAATGATGGATGGCAATATCTAATTTTGAATTCAACAATTAATATCAATAAGAAATGAAATTTAAGATCAAGGACTCCATTGTTTGTTAAATTGAATGAATTCATGATATAGATGGTCCATGGGCATTTTTTTCATAAAGAATATACTCATTAAGGCTGAGGCAACATTTAATTTAAAGGTTATTCATGAAACATAGTCCTGATAACAATAAGAGGAGCCTAATTCACATGAGGTGATTAGAATGTCTCATGATTTAGGAATTAAACCAGTTCACTTAAGTAAGAAATGCAAACCATGATGACTGACTCCTTTGGTTGATGGGTTGAAATAGATTTAGTGTTTTAATGCTCTTTATACTTGTTTGATTCTATTAATATACTAAGTTATTTAGCCACATGTGTTAATTTCATGGTCAATGTGTCGAAAAGTGTCTTTGGGGTCAAAAGAGGAGCCTTGCTTCTGACAAATGATGGGAGGAAATATCTAATTTTGAATTCAAAAATTAATATCAATAAGAAATGAAATTTAAGATCAAGGACTCCATTGTTTGTTAAATTGAATGAATTCATGATATAGATGGCCCATGGCCATTTTTTACATAAAGAACATACTCATTAAAGTTGAGGCAAAATTTAATTTTAAGGTTATTGCATGAAAAATAGTCCTGGTAATAATCAGAAGAGCCTAATTCACATGAGGTGATTGGAATGTCTCATGATTTAGGAGTTAAACCTGTTCACATATGCAAGAAATGCAAACCATGATGACTGACTCCTTTGGTTGATGGATTTAAATAGATTTAGTGTTTTAATGCTCTTTATACTTGTGTCATTCTATTAATATACTAGGTTGTTTAGCGACATGTGTTAATTTCATGATCAATGAGTCAAAAACTGTTTTTGGGGTGAAAAGCGGAGCCTTGCTATTGACAAATGATGGATGGCAATATCTAATTTTGAATTCAACAATTAATATCAATAAGAAATGAAATTTAAGATCAAGGACTCCATTATTTGTTAAATTGAATGAATCCATGATATAGATGGTCCATGGGCATTTTTTACATAAAGCATATACTTATTAAGGTTCAGGCAAAATTTAATTTCAAGGTTATTGCATGAAAAATAGTCCTGGGAATAATCAGAGGAGCTTAATTCACATGAGGTGATGAGAATGTCTCATGATTTAGGAATTAAACCAATTCACATATATAAGAAATGCAAACTATGATGACTGACTCCTTTGGCTGATATATTCAGATAGATTTAGTGTTTTAATACTCTTTATACTTGTTTGATTCTTTTAATATACTACGTTGTTTAGCCACATGTGTTAATTTCATGTTCAATGTGTGAAAAAAGTGTTTTTGGGGTCAAAAGAGGAGCCCTGTGTTGATGACAAATGATGGGACACAATATCTAATTTTGAATTCAACAATTAATATCAATAAGAAATGAAATTTAAGATCAAGGACTCCATTGTTTGTTAAATTGAGTGAATTCATGATATAAATGGTCCATGGGCATTTTTTACATAAAGCATATACTTATTAAGGTTGAGGCAAAATTTAATTTCAAGGTTATTGCATGAAAAATAGTCCTGGGAATAATCAGAGGAGCTTAATTCACATGAGGTGATTAGAATGTCACATGATTTAGGAATTAAACCTGTTCACATATGTAAGAAATGCAAAGCATGATGACTGACACCTTTGGTTGATGGAGTTAAATAGATTTAGTGTTTTAATGCTCTTTATACTTGTTTCATTCTATTAATATACTAGGTCGTTTAGCGACATGGGTTAATTTCATGATCAATGAGTCAAAAACTGTGTTTGGGGTGAAAAGCGGAGCCTTGCTAATGACAAATGATGGGTGGAATAACTAATTTTGAATTCAACAATTAATATCAATAAGAAATGAAATTTAAGATCAAGGACTCCATTGTTTGTTAAATTGAATGAATTCATGATATAAATGGTCCATGGGCATTTTTTACGTAAAGCATATACTTATTAAGGTTGAGGCAAATTTTAATTTCAAGGTTATTGCATGAAAAATAGTCCTGGGAATAATCAGAGGAGCTTAATTCACATTAGGTGATTAGAATGTCTCATGATTTAGGAATTAAACCAATTCACATATGTAAGAAATGCAAACCATGATGACTGACTCCTTTGGTTGATTGATCTAAATAGATTTAGTGTTTTAATGCTCTTTATACTTGTTTGATTCTATTAATATACTAGGTTCTTTAAAGACATGTGTTAATTTCATGATCAATGAGTCAAAAACTGTGTTTGGGGTGAAAAGCAGAGCCTTGCTAAAGACAAATGTTGGGTGGCAATATCTAATTTTGAATTCAACAATTCATATCAATAAGAAATGAAATTTAAGATGTAGGACTCCATTATTTTTTGAATTGAATGAATTCTTGATATAAATGGTCCTTGGCCATTTTTTTCATAAAGAATATACTTATTAAGGTTGAGTAAAAATTTAATTTCAAGGTTATTGCATGAAAAAAGGTCCTGGTAACAAAAAGAGGAGCCTAATTCACATGAGGTGATTAGAATGTCTCATGATTTAGGAATTAAACCAATTCACTTATGTAAGAAATGCAAACTATGATGACTGAATCCTTTGGTTGATGTATTCAAATAGATTTAGTGTTTTAGTGCTCTTTATACTTGTTTGATTCTATTAATATACTACGTTGTTTAGCCACAAGTGTTAATTTCGTGGTCAATGTGTCAAAAAGTGTGTTTGGGGTCAAAAGAGGAGCCTTGCTAATGACAAATGATGGGACGCAATATCTAATTTTGAATTCAACAATTAATATCAATAAGAAATGAAATTTAAGATCAAGGACTCCATTGTTTTTTGAATTGAATGAATTCATGATATAGATGGTCCATGGCCATTTTTTTCATAAAGAATATACTTATTAAGGTTGAGGAAAAATTTAATTTCAACGTTATTGCATGAAAAATGGTCCTGGTAACAATAAGAGGAGCCTAATTCACATGAGGTGATAGAATGTCTCATGATTTAGGAATTAAACCAATTCACATATGTAAGAAATGCAAACCATGATGACTGACTCCTTTGGTTGATGGACTCAAATAGATTTAATGTTTTAATGCTCTTTATACTTGTTTGATTCTATTAATATACTAGGTTGTTTAGCCACATGTGTTAATTTCATGATCAATGTGTCAAAAATTGTGTTTGGGGTCAAAAGAGGAGCCTTGCTAATGACAAATGATGGGAGGCAATATCTAATTTTGAATTCAACAATTAGTATCAATAAGAAATGAAATTTAAGATCAAGGACTCCACTTTTTGTTAAATTGAATGAATTCATGATATAGATGGTCCATGGGCATTTTTTTCATAAAGAATATACTCATTAAGGCTGAGGCAACATTTAATTTAAATGGTTATTCATGAAACATAGTCCTGGTAACAATAAGAGGAGCCTAATTCACATGAGGTGAGTAGAATGTCTCATGATTTAGGAATTAAACCAGTTCACTTAAGTAAGAAATGCAAACCATGATGACTGACTCCTTTGGTTGATGGTTTGAAATAGATTTAGTGTTTTAATGCTCTTTATACTTGTTTGATTCTATTAATATACTAGGTTGTTTAGCGACATGTGTTAATTTCATGATCAATGAGTCAAAAATTGTGTTTGGGATGAAAAGCAGAGCCTTGCTAATGACAAATGATGGGTGGCAGTATCTAATTTTGAATTCAACAATTAATATCAATAAGAAATGAAATTTAAGATCAAGGACTCCATTGTTTGTTAAATTGATTGAATTCATGATATAGATGGCCCATGGGCATTTTTTACATAAAGAACATACTCATTAAGGTTGAGGCAAAATTTAATTTCAAGGTTATTACATGAAAAATAGTCCTGGTAATAATCAAAAGAGCCTAATTCACATGAGGTGATTAGAATGTCTCATGATTTAGGAATTAAACCTGTTCACATATGTAAGAAATGCAAACCATGATGTCTGACTCCTTTGGTTGATGGATTTAAATAGATTTAGTGTTTTAATGCTCTTTATACTTGTTTGATTCAATTAATATACTAGGTTTTTTAGCCACATTTGTTAATTTCATGATCAATGAGTCAAAAACTCTCTTAGGGGTGAAAAGCGGAGCCTTGCTAATGACAAATGATGGGTGGCAATATGTAATTTTGAATTCAACAATTAATATCAATAAGAAATCAAATTTAAGATCAAGGACTCCATTATTTGTTAAATTGAATGAATTCATGATACAGATGGCCCATGGGCAATTTTTACATAAAGAATATATTGATTAAGGTTGAGGCAAAATTTAATTTGAAAGTTATTGCCTGAAAGATAGTCCTGGTACTAATCAGAGGAGGCTAATCCACATGAGGTGATTAGAATGTCTCATAATTTAGGAATTAAACCTGTTCACATATGTAAGAAATGCAAACCATGATGTCTGACTCCTTTGGTTGATGGATTTAAATAGATTTAGTGTTTTAATGCTCTTTATACTTGTTTGATTCTATTAATATACTAGGTTTTTTAGCCACATGTATTAATTTCATGATCAATGAGTGAAAAACTGTCTTTGGGGTGAAAAGCGGAGCCTTGCCAATGACAAATGATGGGTGGCAATATGTAATTTTGAATTCAACAATTAATATCAATAAGAAATGAAATTTAAGATCAAGGACTCCATTGTTTGTTAAATTGAATGAATCCATGATATAGATGGTCCATGGGCAATTTTTACATAAAGAATATACTGATTAAGGTTGAGGCAAAATTTAATTTGAACGTTATTGCCTGAAAGATAGTCCTGGTACTAATCAGAGGAGGCTAATCCACATGAGGTGATTAGAATGTCTCTTGATTTAGGAATTAAACTAGTTCACATATGTAAGAAATGCAAACCATGATGACTGACTCCTTTGGTTGATGGATTTAAATAGATTTAGTGTTTTAATGCTCTTTATACTTGTTTCATTCAATTAATACACTAGGTTGTTTAGAGACATGTGTTAATTTCATGATCAATGAGTCAAAAACTGTGTTTGGGGTGAAAAGCGGAGCCTTGCTAATGACAAATGATGGATGGCAATATCTAATATTGAATTCAACAATTAATATCAATAAGAAATGAAATTTAAGATCAAGGACTCCATTGTTTGTTAAATTAAATGAATCCATGATATAGATCATCCATGGGCATTTTTTACATAAAGCATATACTTATTAAGATTGAGGCAAAATTTAATTTCAAGTTTATTGCATGAATAATAGTCCTCGGAATAATCAGAGGAGCTTAATTCAGATGACGTGATGAGAATGTCTCATGATTTGGGAATTAAACCAGTTCACATATGTAAGAAATGCAAACTATGATGACTGACTCCTTTGGTTGATGTATTCAAATAGATTTAGTGTTTTAATGCTCTTTCTACTTGTTTCATTCTATTAATATACGAGGTTATTTAGCGACATGTGTTAATTTCATGATCAATGAGTCAAAAACTGTGTTTCGGGTGAAAAGCGGACCCTTGCTAATGACAAATGATGGGAGGCAATATCTAATTTTGAATTCAACAATTAATATCAATAAGAAATGAAATTTAAGATCAAGGACTCCATTGTTTGTTAAATTGAATGAATTCATGATATAGATGGCCCATGGGCATTTTTTACATAAAGAACATACTCATTAAGTTTGAGGCAATATTTAATTTGAAGGTTATTGCCTGAAAGATATTCCTGGTAATAATCAGAGGAGGCTAATCCGTATGAGGTGATTAGAATGTCTCATGATTTAGGAATTAAACCAGTTCACATATGTAAGAAATGCAAACTATGATGACTGACTCCTTTGGTTGATGTATTCAAATAGATTTAGTGTTTTAATGCTCTTTATACTTGTTTGATTCTATTAATATACTACGTTATTTAGCCACATGTGTTAATTTCATGGTCAATGTGTCAAAAAGTGTCTTTGGGGTCAAAAGAAAAGCCTTGCTTCTGACAAATGATGGGAGGCAATATCTAATTTTGAATTCAAAAATTAATATCAATAAGAAATGAAATTTAAGATCAAGGACTCCATTGTTGGTTAAATTGAATGAATTCATGATATAGATGGCCCATGGCCATTTTTTACATAAAGAACATACTCATTAAATTTGAGGCAAATTTTAATTTCAAGGTTATTGCATGAAAAATAGTCCTGGTAATAATCAGAAGAGCCTAATTCACATGAGGTGATTCGAATGTCTCATGATTTAGGAGTTAAACCTGTTCACATATGCAAGAAATGCAAACCATGATGACTGACTCCTTTGGTTGATGGATTTAAATAGATTTAGCGTTTTAATGCTCTTTATACTTGTTTCATTCTATTAATATACTAGGTTGTTTAGCGACATGTGTTAATTTCATGATCAATGAGTCAAAAACTGTGTTTGGGGTGAAAAGCGGAGCCTTGCTAATGACAAATGATGGATGGCAATATCTAATTTTGAATTCAACAATTAATATCAATAAGAAATGAAATTTAAGATCGAGGACTCCATTGTTTGTTAAATTAAATGAATTTATGATATAGATGGTCCATGGGCATTTTTTACATAAAGCATATGCTTATTAAGGTTGAGGCAAAATTTAATTTCAAGGTTATTGCATGAATAATAGTCCTGGGAATAATCAGAGGAGCTTAATTCAGATGAGGTGATGAGAATGTCTCATGATTTAGGAATTAAACCTGTTCACATATGCAAGAAATGCAAACCATGATGACTGACTCCTTTGGTTGATGGATTTAAATAGATTTAGCGTTTTAATGCTCTTTATACTTGTTTCATTCTATTAATATACTAGGTTGTTTAGCGACATGTGTTAATTTCATGATCAATGAGTCAAAAACTGTGTTTGGGGTGAAAAGCGGAGCCTTGCTAATGACAAATGATGGATGGCAATATCTAATTTTGAATTCAACAATTAATATCAATAACAAATGAAATTTAAGATCAAGGACTCCATTGTTTGTTAAATTGAATGAATCCATGATATAGATGGTCCATGGGCATTTTTTACATAAAGCATATGCTTATTAATGTTGAGGCAAAATTTAATTTCAAGGTTATTGCATGAAAAATAGTCCTTGGAATAATCAGAGGAGCTTGATTCAGATGAGGTGATGAGAATGTCTCATGATTTGGGAATGAAACCAGTTCACATATGTAAGAAATGCAAACTATGATGACTGACTCCTTTGGTTGATGTATTCAAATAGATTTAGTGTTTTAATGCTCTTTATACTTGTTTGATCTATTAATATACTACGTTGTTTAGCCACATGTGTTAATTTCATGGTCAATGTGTCAAAAAGTGTGTTTGGGGCCAAAAGAGGAGCCTTGCTGATGACAAATGATGGGACGCAATATCTAATTTTGAATTCAACAATTAATATCAATAAGAATTGAAATTTAAGATCAGGGATTCCATTGTTTGTTAAATTGAGTGACTTCATGATATAGATGGTCCATGGGCATTTTTTACATAAAGAAGATACTCATTAAGGTTGAGGCAAAATTTAATTTGAAGGTTATTGCCTGAAAGATATTCCTGGTAATAATCAGAGGAGGCTAATCCACATGAGGTGATTAGAATGTCTCATGATTTAGGAATTAAAGCTGTTCACATATGTAAGAAATGCAAACTATGATGACTGACTCCTTTGGTTGATGTATTCAAATAGATTTATTGTTTTAATGCTCTTTATACTTGTTTCATTCTATTAACATACAAGGTTGTTTAGCGACATGTGTTAATTTCATGATCAATGAGTCAAAAACTGTGTTTCGGGTGAAAAGCGGAGCCTTGCTAATGACGAATGATGGGAGGCAATATCTAATTTTGAATTCAACAATTAATATCAATAAGAAATGAAATTTAAGATCAAGGACTCCATTGTTTGTTAAATTGAATGAATTCATGATATAGATGGCCCATGGGCATTTTTTACATAAAGAATATACTCATTAAGGTTGAGGCAATATTTAATTTGATGGTTATTGCCTGAAAGATATTCCTGGTAATAATCAGAGGAGGCTAATCCATATGAGGTGATTAGAATGTCTCATGATTTAGGAATTAAACCAGTTCACATATGTAAGAAATGCAAACTATGATGACTGACTCCTTTGGTTGATGTATTCAAATAGATTTAGTGTTTTAATGCTCTTTATAATTGTTTGATTCTATTAATATACTACGTTATTTAGCCACATGTGTTAATTATCATGGTCAATGTGTCAAAAAGTGTCATTGGGGTCAAAAGAGGAGCCTTGCTTCTGACAAATGATGGGAGGCAATATCTAATTTTGAATTCAAAAATTTTGAATTAAACAATTAATATCAATAAGAAATGAAATTTAACATCAAGGACTCCATTGTTTGTTAAATTAAGTGAATTCATGATATAAATGGTCCATGGGCATTTTTTACATAAAGCATATACTTATTAAGGTTGAGGCAAAATTTAATTTCAAGGTTATTGCATGAAAAATAGTCCTGGGAATAATCAGAGGAGCTTAATTCACATGAGGTGATTAGAATGTCTGATGATTTAGGAATTAAATCTGTTCACATATTTAAGAAATGCAAACCATGATGACTGACTCCTTTGGTTGATGGAGTTAAATAGATTTAGTGTTTTAATGCTCTTTATACTTGTTTCATTCTATGAATATACTAGGTCGTTTAGAGATATGTGTGAATTTCATGAGCAAAAAGTCAAAAACTGTGTTTGGGGTGAAAAGCGGAGCCTTGCTAATGACAAATGATGTGTGGAATATCTAATTTTGAATTCAACAATTAATATCAATAAGAAATGAAATTTAACATCAAGGACTCCATTGTTTGTTAAATTGAGTGAATTCATGATATAAATGGTCCATGGGCATTTTTTACATAAAGCATATACTTATTAAGGTTGAGGCAAAATTTAATTTCAAGGTTATTGCATGAAAAATAGTCCTGGGAATAATCAGAGGAGCTTAATTCACATGAGGTGATTAGAATGTCACATGATTTAGGAACTAAACCTGTTCACATATGTAAGAAGTGCAAAGCATGATGACTGACACCTTTGGTTGATGGAGTCAAATAGATTTAGTGTTTTAAATGCTCTTTATACTTGTTTCATTCTATTAATAATATACTAGGTCGTTTAGCGACATGGTTTAATTTCATGATCAATGAGTCAAAAACTGTGTTTTGGGGTGAAAAGCGGAGCCTTGCTAATGACAAATGATGGGTGGAATATACTAATTTTGAATTCAACAATTAATATCAATAAGAAATGAAATTTAAGATCAAGGACTCCATTGTTTGTTAAATTGAATGAATTCATGATATAGATGGTCCATCGGCATTTTTTACGTAAAGCATATAGTTATTAAGGTTGAGGAACAATTTAATTTCAAGATTATTGCATGAAAAATAGTCCTGGGAATAATCAGAGGAGCTTAATTCACATTAGGTGATTAGAATGTCTCATGATTTAGGAATTAAACCAATTCACATATGTAAGAAATGCAAACCATGATGACTGACTCCTTTGGTTGATTGATCTAAATAGATTTAGTGTTTTAATGCTCTTTATACTTGTTTGATTCTATTAATATACTACTAGGTTCTTTAAAGACATGTGTTAATTTCATGATCAATGAGTCAAAAACTGTGTTTGGGGTGAAAATCAGAGCCTTGCTAATGACAAATGATGGGTGGCAATATCTAATTTTGCATTCAACAATTCATATCAATAAGAAATGAAATTTAAGATGTAGGACTCCATTGTTTTTTGAATTGAATGAATTCATGATATAGATGGTCCTTGGCCATTTTTTTCATAAAGAATATACTTATTAAGGTTGAGGAAAAATTTAATTTCATGGTTATTGCATGAAAAATGGTCCTGGTAACAATAAGAGGAGCCTAATTCACATGAGGTGATTAGAATGTCTCATGATTTAGGAATTAAACCAATTCACTTATGTAAGAAATGCAAACTATGATGACTGAATCCTTTGGCTGATGTATTCAGATAGATTTAGTGTTTTAATACTCTTTATACTTGTTTGATTCTATTAATATACTACGTTGTTTAGCCACATGTGTTAATTTCATGTTTAATGTGTCAAAAAGTGTGTTTGGGGTCAAAAGAGGAGCCTTGCTGATGACAAATGATGGGACGCAATATCTAATTTTGAATTCAACAATTAATATCAATAAGAAATGAAATTTAAGATCAAGGACTCCATTGTTTGTTAAATTGAGTGAATTCATGATATAAATGGTCCATGGGCATTTTTTACATAAAGCATATACTTATTAAGGTTGAGGCAAAATTTAATTTCAAGGTTATTGCATGAAAAATAGTCCTGGGAATAATCAGAGGAGCTTAATTCACATGAGGTGATTAGAATGTCTGATGATTTAGGAATTAAATCTGTTCACATATTTAAGAAATGCAAACCATGATGACTGACTCCTTTGGTTGATGGAGTTAAATAGATTTAGTGTTTTAATGCTCTTTATACTTGTTTCATTCTATGAATATACTAGGTCGTTTAGAGACATGTGTGAATTTCATGAGCAATAAGTCAAAAACTGTGTTTGGGGTGAAAAGCGGAGCCTTGCTAATGACAAATGATGTGTGGAATATCTAATTTTGAATTCAACAATTAATATCAATAAGAAATGAAATTTAACATCAAGGACTCCATTGTTTGTTAAATTAAGTGAATTCATGATATAAATGGTCCATGGGCATTTTTTACATAAAGCATATACTTATTAAGGTTGAGGCAAAATTTAATTTCAAGGTTATTGCATGAAAAATAGTCCTGGGAATAATCAGAGGAGCTTAATTCACATGAGGTGATTAGAATGTCTGATGATTTAGGAATTAAATCTGTTCACATATTTAAGAAATGCAAACCATGATGACTGACTCCTTTGGTTGATGGAGTTAAATAGATTTAGTGTTTTAATGCTCTTTATACTTGTTTCATTCTATGAATATACTAGGTCGTTTAGAGACATGTGTGAATTTCATGAGCAATAAGTCAAAAACTGTGTTTTTGGTGAAAAGCGGAGCCTTGCTAATGACAAATGATGATGTGTGGAATATCTAATTTTGAATTCAACAATTAATATCAATAAGAAATGAAATTTAACATCAAGGACTCCATTGTTTGTTAAATTTGAGTGAATTCATGATATAAATGGTCCATGGGCATTTTTTACATAAAGCATATACTTATTAAGGTTGAGGAAAAATTTAATTTCAAGTTTATTGCATGAAAAATAGTCCTGGGAATAATCGGAGGAGCTTAATTCACATGAGGTGATTAGAATGTCACATGATTTAGGAATTAAACCTGTTTCACATATGTAATGAAATGCAAAAACATGATGACTGACACCTTTTGGTTGATGGAGTTAAATAGATTTAGTGTTTTAATGCTCTTTATACTTGTTTCATTCTATTAATATACTAGGTCGGTCGTTTAGCGACATGGGTTAATTTCATGATCAATGAGTCAAAAACTGTGTTTGGGGTGAAAAGCGGAGCCTTGCTAATGACAAATGATGGGTGGAATACCTAATTTTGAATTCAACAATTAATATCAATAAGAAATGAAATTTAAGATGAAGGACTCCATTGTTTGTTAAATTGAATGAATTCATGATATAGATGGTCCATCGGCATTTTTTACGTAAAGCATATACTTATTAAGGTTGAGGCAAAATTTAATTTCAAGGTTATTGCATGAAAAAAAGTCCTGGGAATAATCAGAGGAGCTTAATTCACATTAGGTGATTAGAATGTCTCATGATTTAGGAATTACACCAATTCACATATGTAAGAAATGCAAACCATGATGACTGACTCCTTTGGTTGATTGATCTAAATAGATTTAGTGTTTTAATGCTCTTTATACTTGTTTGATTCTATTAATATACTAGGTTCTTTAAAGACATGTGTTAATTTCATGATCAATGAGTCAAAAACTGTGTTTGGGGTGAAAAGCAGAGCCTTGCTAATGACAAATGATGGGTGGCAATATCTAATTTTGAATTCAACAATTCATATCAATAAGAAATGAAATTTAAGATGTAGGACTCCATTGTTTTTTGAATTGAATGAATTCATGATATAGATGGTCCTTGGCCATTTTTTTCATAAAGAATATACTTATTAAGGTTGAGGAAAAATTTAATTTCATGGTTATTGCATGAAAAATGGTCCTGGTAACAATAAGAGGAGCCTAATTCACATGAGGTGATTAGAATGTCTCATGATTTAGGAATTAAACCAATTCACTTATGTAAGAAATGCAAACTATGATGACTGAATCCTTTGGTTGATGTATTCAAATAGATTTAGTGTTTTAATGCTCTTTATACTTGTTTGATTCCATTAATATACTACGTTGTTTAGCCACAAGTGTTAATTTCATGGTCAATGTGTCAAAAAGTGTGTTTGGGGTCAAAAGAGGAGCCTTGCTAATGACAAATGATGGGACGCAATATGTAATTTTGAATTCAACAATTAATATCAATAAGAAATGAAATTTAAGATCAAGGACTCCATTGTTTTTTGAATTGAATGAATTCATGATATAGATGGTCCATGGCCATTTTTTTCATAAAGAATATACTTATTAAGGTTGAGGAAAAATTTAATTTCAACGTTATTGCATGAAAAATGGTCCTGTTAACAATAAGAGGAGCCTAATTCACATGAGGTGATTAGAATGTCTCATGATTTAGGAATTAAACCAATTCTCATATGTAAGAAATGCAAACCATGATGACTGACTCCTTTGGTTGATGGACTCAAATAGATTTAATGTTTTAATGCTCTTTATACTTGTTTGATTCTATTAATATACTAGGTTCTTTAAAGACATGTGTTAATTTCATGATCAATGAGTCAAAAACTGTGTTTGGGGTGAAAAGCAGAGCCTTGCTAATGACAAATGATGGGTGGCAATATCTAATTTTGAATTCAACAATTCATATCAATAAGAAATGAAATTTAAGATGTAGGACTCCATTGTTTTTTTGAATTGAATGAATTCATGATATAGATGGTCCATGGCCATTTTTTTCATAAAGAATATACTTATTAAGGTTGAGGAAAAAATTTAATTTCATGGTTATTGCATGAAAAATGGTCCTGGTAACAATAAGAGGAGCCTAATTCACATGAGGTGATTAGAATGTCTCATGATTTAGGAATTAAACCAATTCACTTATGTAAGAAATGCAAACTATGATGACTGAATCCTTTGGCTGATGTATTCAGATAGATTTAGTGTTTTAATACTCTTTATACTTGTTTGATTCTATTAATATACTACGTTGTTTAGCCACATGTGTTAAATTTCATGTTTAATGTGTCAAAAAAAGTGTGTTTGGGGTCAAAAGAGGAGCCTTGCTGATGAAAAATGATGGGACGCAATAGCTAATTTTGAATTCAACAATTAATATCAATAAGAAATGAAATTTAAGATCAAGGACTCCATTGTTTGTTAAATTGAGTGAATTCATGATATAAATGGTCCATGGGCATTTTTTACATAAAGCATATACTTATTAAGGTTGAGGCAAAATTTAATTTCAAGGTTATTGCATGAAAAATAGTCTTGGGAATAATCAGAGGAGCTTAATTCACATGAGGTGATTAGAATGTCTGATGATTTAGGAATTAAATCTGTTCACATATTTAAGAAATGCAAACCATGATGACTGACTCCTTTGGTTGATGGAGTTAAATAGATTTAGTGTTTTAATGCTCTTTATACTTGTTTCATTCTATGAATATACTAGGTCGTTTAGAGACATGTGTGAATTTCATGAGCAATAAGTCAAAAACAGTGTTTGGGGTGAAAAGCGGAGCCTTGCTAATGACAAATGATGTGTGGAATATCTAATTTTGAATTCAACAATTAATATCAATAAGAAATGAAATTTAACATCAAGGACTCCATTGTTTGTTAAATTGAGTGAATTCATGATATAAATGGTCCATGGGCATTTTTTACATAAAGCATATACTTATTAAGGTTGAGGCAAAATTTAATTTCAAGGTTATTGCATGAAAAATAGTCCTGGGAATAATCAGAGGAGCTTAATTCACATGAGGTGATTAGAATGTCTGATGATTTAGGAATTAAATCTATTTCACATATGTAAGAAATGCAAACTATGATGACTGACTCCTTTGGCTGATGGATTTAAATAGATTTAGTGTTTTAATACTCTTTATATACTACTGTTTCATTCTATTAATATACTAGGTCGTTTAGCCACATGTGTGAATTTCATGAGCAAATGTGTCAAAAAGTGTGTTTGGGGTGAAAAGAGGAGCCTTGCTGATGAAAAATGATGTGACGGAATATCTAATTTTGAATTCAACAATTAATATCAATAAGAAATGAAATTTAAGATCAAGGACTCCATTGTTTGTTAAATTGAGTGAATTCATGATATAAATGGTCCATGGGCATTTTTTTACATAAAGCATATACTTATTAAGGTTGAGGCAAAATTTAATTTCAAGGTTATTGCATGAAAAATAGTCTTGGGAATAATCAGAGAGGAGCTTAATTCACATGAGGTGATTAGAATGTCTGATGATTTAGGAATTAAATCTGTTCACATATTTAAGAAATGCAAACCATGATGACTGACTCCTTTGGTTGATGGAGTTAAATAGATTTAGTGTTTTAATGCTCTTTATACTTGTTTCATTCTATGAATATACTAGGTCGTTTAGAGACATGTGTGAATTTCATGAGCAATAAGTCAAAAACAGTGTTTGGGGTGAAAAGCGGAGCCTTGCTAATGACAAATGATGTGTGGAATATCTAATTTTGAATTCAACAATTAATATCAATAAGAAATGAAATTTAACATCAAGGACTCCATTTGTTTGTTAAATTGAGTGAATTCATGATATAAAAATGGTCCATGGGCATTTTTTACATAAAGCATATACTTATTAAGGTTGAGGCAAAATTTAATTTCAAGGTTATTGCATGAAAAATAGTCCTGGGAATAATCAGAGGAGCTTAATTCACATGAGGTGATTAGAATGTCTCATGATTTAGGAATTAAACCTGTTCACATATGTAAGAAATGCAAACCATGATGACTGACTCCTTTGGTTGATGGAGTTAAATAGATTTAGTGTTTTAATGCTCTTTATACTTGTTTCATTCTATTAATATACTAGGGTCGTTTAGCGACATGTGTTAATTTCATGATCAATGAGTCAAAAACTGTGTTTGGGGTGAAAAGCGGAGCCTTGCTAATGACAAATGATGGGTGGAAATATCTAATTTTGAATTCAACAATTAATATCAATAAGAAATGAAATTTAAGATCAAGGACTCCATTGTTTGTTAAATTGAATGAATTCATGATATAGATGGTCCATGGGCATTTTTTACATAAAGCATATACTTATTAAGGTTGAGGCAAAATTTAATTTCAAGGTTATTGCATGAAAAATAGTCCTGGGAATAATCAGAGGAGCTTAATTCACATGAGGTGATTAGAATGTCTCATGATTTAGGAATTAAACCAATTCACATATGTAAGAAATGCAAAACCCATGATGACTGACTCCTTTGGTTGATGGATCTAAATAGATTTAGTGTTTTAATGCTCTTTATACTTGTTTTTGATTCTATTAAATATACTAGGTTCTTTAAAGACACATGTGTTAATTTCATGATCAATGAGTCAAAAAACTGTGTTTGGGGTGAAAAGCGGAGCCTTGCTAATGACAAATGATGGGTGGCAATATCTAATTTTGAATTCAACAATTAATATCAATAAGAAATGAAATTTAAGATCAAGGACTCCATTGTTTTTTTGAATTGAATGAATTCATGATATAGATGGTCCATGGGCATTTTTTTTCATAAAGCATATATACTTATTAAGGTTGAGGAAAAATTTTAATTTCAAGGTTATTGCATGAAAAATAGTCCTGGTAACAATAAGAGGAGCCTAATTCACATGAGGTGATTAGAATGTCTCATGATTTAGGAATTAAACCAATTCACATATGTAAGAAATGCAAACTATGATGACTGACTCCTTTGGTTGATGTATTCAAATAGATTTAGTGTTTTAATGCTCTTTATACTTGTTTTGATTCTATTAATATACTACGTTGTTTAGCCACATGTGTTAATTTCATGGTCAATGTGTCAAAAAGTGTGTTTGGGGGTCAAAAGAGGGAGCCTTGCTAATGACAAATGATGGGACGCAATATCTAATTTTGAATTCAACAATTAATATCAATAAGAAATGAAATTTAAGATCAAGGACTCCATTGTTTTTTTGAATTGAATGAATTCATGATATAGATGGTCCATGGCCATTTTTTTTCATAAAGAATATACTTATTAAGGTTGAGGAAAAATTTAATTTCAAGGTTATTGCATGAAAAATGGTCCTGGGTAATAATAAGAGGAGCCTAATTCACATGAGGTGATTAGAATGTCTCATGATTTAGGAATTAAACCAATTCACATATGTAAGAAATGCAAACTATGATGACTGACTCCTTTGGTTGATGGATTCAAATAGATTTAATGTTTTAATGCTCTTTATACTTGTTTGATTCTATTAATATACTAGGTTGTTTAGCCACATGTGTTAATTTCATGATCAATGTGTCAAAAACTGTTTTTGGGGTGAAAAGCGGAGCCTTGCTATTGACAAATGATGGATGGCAATATCTAATTTTGAATTCAACAATTAATATCAATAAGAAATGAAATTTAAGATCAAGGACTCCATTGTTTGTTAAATTGAATGAATTCATGATATAGATGGCCCATGGGCATTTTTTACATAAAGAATATACTCATTAAGGTTGAGGCAATATTTAATTTGAAGGTTATTGCCTGAAAGATATTCCTGGTAATAATCAGAGGAGGCTAATCCATATGAGGTGATTAGAATGTCTCATGATTTAGGAATTAAACCAGTTCACATATGTAAGAAATGCAAACTATGATGACTGACTCCTTTGGTTGATGTATTCAAATAGATTTAGTGTTTTAATGCTCTTTATACTTGTTTGATTCTATTAATATACTACGTTATTTAGCCACATTTGTTAATTTCATGGTCACTGTGTCAAAAAGTGTGTTTGGGGTCAAAAGAGGAGCCTTGCTTCTGACAAATGATGGGAGGCAATATCTAATTTTGAATTCAAAAATTAATATCAATAAGAAATGAAATTTAAGATCAAGGACTCCATTGTTTGTTAAATTGAATGAATTCATGATATAGATGGCCCATGGCCATTTTTTACATAAAGAACATACTCATTAAAGTTGAGGCAAAATTTAATTTCAAGGTTATTGCATGAAAAATAGTCCTGGTAATAATCAGAAGAGCCGAATTCACATGAGGTGATTAGAATGTCTCATGATTTAGGGATTAAACCTGTTCACATATGCAAGAAATGCAAACCATGATGACTGACTCCTTTGGTTGATGGATTTAAATAGATTTAGTGTTTTAATGCTCTTTATACTTGTGTCATTCTATTAATATACTAGGTTGTTTACCGACATGTGTTAATTTCATGATCAATGAGTCAAAAACTGTTTTTGGGGTGTAAAGCGGAGCCTTGCTATTGACAAATGATGGATGGCAATATCTAATTTTGAATTCAACAATTAATATCAATAAGAAATGAAATTTAAGATCAAGGACTCCATTGTTTGTTAAATTGAATGAATCCATGATATAGATGGTCCATGGGCATTTTTTACATAAAGCATATACTTATTAAGGTTGAGGCAAAATTTACTTTCAAGGTTATTGCATGAAAAATAGTCCTGGGAATAATCAGAGGAGCTTAATTCAGATGAGGTGATGAGAATGTCTCATGATTTAGAAATTAAACCAGTTCACATATATAAGAAATGCAGACTATGATGACTGACTCCTTTGGCTGATGTATTCAGATAGATTTAGTGTTTTAATACTCTTTATACTTGTTTGATTCTATTAATATACTACGTTGTTTAACCACATGTGTTAATTTCATGGTCAATGTTTCAAAAAGTGTGTTTGGGGTCAAAAGAGGAGCCTTGCTGATGACAAATGATGGGACGCAATATCTAATTTTGAATTCAACAATTAATATCAATAAGAAATGAAATGTAAGATCAAGGACTCCATTGTTTGTTAAATTGAGTGAATTCATGATATAGATGGTCCATGGGCATTTTTTACATAAAGCATATACTTATTATGATTGAGGCAAAATTTAATTTCAAGGTTATTACATGAAAAATAGTACTCGGAATAATCAGAGGAGCTTAATTCAGATGAGGTGATGAGAATGTATCAAGATTTGGGAATTAAATCAGTTCACATATGTAAGAAATGCAAACTATGATGACTGACTCCTTTGGTTGATGTATTCAATTAGATTTAGTGTTTTAATACTCTTTATACTTGTTTGATCTATTAATATACTACGTTGTTTAGCCACATGTGTTAATTTCATGGTCAATGTTTCAAAAAGTGTGTTTGGGGTCAAAAGAGGAGCCTTGCTGATGACAAATGATGGGACGCAATATCTAATTTTGAATTCAAAAATTAATATCAATAAGAAATGAAATTTAAGATCAAGGACTCCATTGTTTGTTAAATTGAGTGAATTCATGATATAGATGGTCCATGGGCATTTTTTACAAAAAGAACATACTCATTAAGGTTGAGGCAAAATTTAATTTGAAGGTTATTGCCTGAAAGATAGTCCTGGTAATAATCAGAGGAGGCTAATCCACATGAGGTGATTAGAATGTCTCATGATTTAGGAATTAAACCTGTTCACATATGTAAGAAATGCAAACTATGATGACTGACTCCTTTGGTTGATGTATTCAAATATATTTAGTGTTTTAATGCTCTTTATACTTGTTTCATTCTATTAATATACAAGGTTGTTTAGCGACATGTGTTAATTTCATGATCAATGAGTCAAAAACTGTGTTTCGGGTGAAAAGCGGAGCCTTGCTAATGACAAATGATGGGAGGCAATATCTAATTTTGAATTCAACAATTAATATCAATAAGAAATGAAATTTAAGATCAAGGACTCCATTGGTTGTTAAATTGAATGAATTCATGATATAGATGGCCCATGGGCATTTTTTACATAAAGAATATACTCATTAAGGTTGAGGCAATATTTAATTTGAAGGTTATTGCCTGAAAGATATTCCTGGTAATAATCAGAGGAGGCTAATCCATATGAGGTGATTAGAATGTCTCATGATTTAGGAATTAAACCAGTTCACATATGTAAGAAATGCAAACTATGATGACTGACTCCTTTGGTTGATGTATTCAAATAGATTTAGTGTTTTAATGCTCTTTATACTTGTTTGATTCTATTAATATACTACGTTATTTAGCCACATGTGTTAATTTCATGGTCACTGTGTCAAAAAGTGTCTTTGGGGTCAAAAGAGGAGCCTTGCTTCTGACAAATGATGGGAGGCAATATCTAATTTTGAATTCAAAAATTAATATCAATAAGAAATGAAATTTAAGATCAAGGACTCCATTGTTTGTTAAATTGAATGAATCCATGATATAGATGGTCCATGGGCATTTTTTACATAAAGCATATGCTTATTAAGGTCGAGGCAAAATTTAATTTCAAGGTTATTGCATGAAAAATAGTCCTGGGAATAATCAGAGGAGCTTAATTCAAATGAGGTGATGAGAATGTCTCATCAATTAGGAATTAAACCAGTTCACATATGTAAGAAATGCAAACTATGATGACTGACTCCTTTGGCTGATGTATTCAGATAGATTTAGTGTTTTAATACTCTTTATACTTGTTTGATTCTATTAATATACTACGTTGTTTAGCCACATGTGTTAATTTCATGGTCAATGTGTTAAAAAGCGTGTTTGGGGTCAAAAGAGGAGCCTTGCTGATGACAAATGATGGGACGCAATATCTAATTTTGAATTCAACAATTAATATCAATAAGAAATGAAATTTAAGATCAAGGACTCCATTGTTTGATAAATTGAATGAATTCATGATATAGATGGCCCATGGGCAATTTTTACATAAAGAATATACTGATTAAGGTTGAGGCAAAATTTAATTTCAAGGTTATTGCCTAAAAGATAGTCCTGGTAATAATCAGAGGAGGCTAATCCACATGAGGTGATTAGAATGTCTCATGATTTAGGAATTAAACCAGTTCACATATGTAAGAAATGCAAACCATGATGACTGACTCCTTTGGTTGATGGATTTCAATAGATTTAGTGTTTTAATGCTCTTTATACTTGTTTCATTCTATTAATATACTAGGTTGTTTAGAGACATGTGTTAATTTCATGATCAATGAGTCAAAAACTGTGTTTCGGGTGAAAAGCGGAGCCTTGCTAATGACAAATGATGGATGGCAACATCTAATTTTGAATTCAACAATTAATATCAATAAGAAATGAAATTTAAGATCAAGGACTCCATTGTTTGTTAAATTACATGAATCCATGATATAGATCGTCCATGGGCATTTTTTACATAAAGCATATACTTATTAAGATTGAGGCAAAATTTAATTTCAAGGTTATTGCATGAAAAATAGTCCTCCGAATAATCAGAGGAGCTTAATTCAGATGAGGTGATGAGAATGTCTCAAGATTTGCGAATTAAACCATTTCACATATGTAAGAAATGCAAACTATGATGACTGACTCCCTTTGGTTGATGTATTCAATTAGATTTAGTGTTTTAATACTCTTTATACTTGTTTGATCTATTAATATACTACGTTGTTTAGCCACATGTGTTAATTTCATGGTCAATGTTTCAAAAAGTGTGTTTGGGGTCAAAAGAGGAGCCTTGCTGATGACAAATGATGGGACGCAATATCTAATTTTGAATTCAACAATTAATATCAATAAGAAATGAAATTTAAGATCAAGGACTCCATTGTTTCTTAAATTGAGTGAATTCATGATATAGATGGTCCATGGGCATTTTTTACATAAAGAACATACTCATTAAAGTTGAGGCAAAATTTAATTTGAAGGTTATTGCCTGAAAGATAGTCCTGGTAATAATCAGAGGAGGCTAATCCACATGAGGTGATTAGAATGTCTCATGATTTAGGAATTAAAGCTGTTCACATATGTAAGAAATGCAAACTATGATGACTGACTCCTTTGGTTGATGTATTCAAATAGATTTAGTGTTTTAATGCTCTTTATACTTGTTTTATTCTATTAATATACAAGGTTGTTTAGCGACATGTGTTAATTTCATGATCAATGAGTCAAAAACTGTGTTTCGGATGAAAAGCGGACCCTTGCTAATGACAAATGATGGGAGGCAATATCTAATTTTGAATTCAACAATTAATATCAATAAGAAATGAAATTTAAGATCAATGACTCCATTGTTTGTTAAATTGAATGAATTCATGATATAGATGGCCCATGGGCATTTTTTACATAAAGAATATACTCATTAAGGTTGAGGCAATATTTAATTTGAAGGTTATTGCCTGAAAGATATTCCTGGTAATAATCAGAGGAGGCTAATCCATATGAGGTGATTAGAATGTCTCATGATTTAGGAATTAAACCAGTTCACATATGTAAGAAATGCAAACTATGATGACTGACTCCTTTGGTTGATGTATTCAAATAGATTTAGTGTTTTAATGCTCTTTATACTTGTTTGATTCTATTAATATACTACGTTATTTAGCCACATGTGTTAATTTCATGGTCACTGTGTCAAAAAGTGTCTTTGGGGTCAAAAGAGGAGCCTTGCTTCTGACAAATGATGGGAGGCAATATCTAATTTTGAATTCAAAAATTAATATCAATAAGAAATGAAATTTAAGATCAAGGACTCCATTGTTTGTTAAATTGAATGAATTCATGATATAGATGGCCCATGGCCATTTTTTACATAAAGAACATACTCATTAAAGTTGAGGCAAAATTTAATTTCAAGGTTATTGCATGAAAAATAGTCCTGGTAATAATCAGAAGAGCCGAATTCACATGAGGTGATTAGAATGTCTCATGATTTAGGAATTAAACCTGTTCACATATGCAAGAAATGCAAACCATGATGACTGACTCCTTTGGTTGATGGATTTAAATAGATTTAGTGTTTTAATGCTCTTTATACTTGTGTCATTCTATTAATATACTAGGTTGTTTACCGACATGTGTTAATTTCATGATCAATGAGTCAAAAACTGTTTTTGGGGTGTAAAGCGGAGCCTTGCTATTGACAAATGATGGATGGCAATATCTAATTTTGAATTCAACAATTAATATCAATAAGAAATGAAATTTAAGATCAAGGACTCCATTGTTTGTTAAATTGAATGAATTCATGATATAGATGGCCCATGGCCATTTTTTACATAAAGAACATACTCATTAAAGTTGAGGCAAAATTTAATTTCAAGGTTATTGCATGAAAAATAGTCCTGGTAATAATCAGAGGAGCCGAATTCACATGAGGTGATTAGAATGTCTCATGATTTAGGAATTAAACCAGTTCACATATGTAAGAAATGCAAACCATGATGACTGACTCCTTTGGTTGATGGATTTAAATAGATTTAGTGTTTTAATGCTCTTTATACTTGTTTGATTCTATTAATATACTAGGTTTGTTTAGCGACATGTGTTAATTTCATGATCAATGAGTCAAAAACTGTTTTTTGGGTGTCAAAAGCGGAGCCTTGCTAATGACAAATGATGGATGGCAATATCTAATTTTGAATTCAACAATTAATATCAATAAGAAATGAAATTTAAGATCAAGGACTCCATTGTTTGTTAAATTGCATGAATTCATGATATAGATGGCCCATGGCCATTTTTTACATAAAGAACATACTCATTAAAGTTGAGGCAAAATTTAATTTCAAGGTTATTGCATGAAAAATAGTCCTGGTAATAATCAGAAGAGCCCAATTCACATGAGGTGATTAGAATGTCTCATGATTTAAGAATTAAACCTGTTCACATATGCAAGAAATGCAAACCATGATGACTGACTCCTTTGGTTGATGGATTTAAATAGATTTAGTGTTTTAATGCTCTTTATACTTGTTTCATTCTATTAATATACCAGGTTGTTTAGCGGCATGTGTTAATTTCATGATCAATTAGTCAAAAACTGTGTTTGGGGTGAAAAGCAGAGCCTTGCTAATGACAAATGATGGATGGGCAATATCTAATTTTGAATTCAACAATTAATATCAATAAGAAATGAAATTTAAGATCAAGGACTCCATTGTTTGTTAAATTGAATGAATCCATGATATAGATGGTCCTTGGGCATTTTTTACATAAAGCATATGCTTATTAAGGTTGAGGCAAAATTTAATTTCAAGGTTATTGCATGAAAAATAGTCCTGGGAATAATCAGAGGAGCTTAATTCAGATGAGGTGTTGAGAATGTCTCATCATTTAGGAATTAAACCAGTTCATATATGTAAGAAATGCAAACAATGATGACTGACTCCTTTCGCTGATGTATTCAGATAGATTTAGTGTTTTAATACTCTTTATACTTGTTTGATTCTATTAATATACTACGTTGTTTAGCCACATGTGTTAATTTCATGGTCAATGTGTCAAAAAGTGTGTTTGGTGTCAAAAGAGGAGCCTTGCTGATGACAAATGATGGGACGCAATATCTAATTTTGAATTCAACAATTAATATCAATAAGAAATGAAATTTAAGATCAAGGACTCCATTGTTTGTTAAATTGAGTGAATTCATGATATAAATGGTCCATGGGCATTTTTTACATAAAGCATATACTTATTAAGGTTGAGGCAAAATTTAATTTCAAGGTTATTGCATGGAAAATAGTCCTGGGAATAATCAGAGGAGCTTAATTCACATGAGGTGATTAGAATGTCTGATGATTTAGGAATTAAACCTGTTCACATATGTAAGAAATGCAAAGCATGATGACTGACACCTTTGGTTGATGGAGTTAAATAGATTTAGTGTTTTAATGCTCTTTATACTTGTTTCATTCTATGAATATACTAGGTCGTTTAGAGACATGTGTTAATTTCATGAGCAATAAGTCAAAAACTGTGTTTCAGGTGAAAAGCGGAGCCTTGCTAATGACAAATGATGTGTGGAATATCTAATTTTGAATTCAACAATTAATATCAATAAGAAATGAAATTTAAGATCAAGGACTCCATTGTTTGTGAAATTCAGTGAATTCATGATATAGATGGTCCATTGGCATTTTTTACATAAAGCATATACTTATTAAGGTTGAGGCAAAATTTAATTTCGAGGTTATTGCATGAAAAATAGTCCTAGGAATAATCAGAGGAGCTTAATTCACATGAGGTGATTAGAATGTCACATGATTTAGGAATTAAACCTGTTCACGTATGTAAGAAATGCAAAGCGTGATGACTGACACCTTTGGTTGGTGGAGTCAAATAGATTTAGTGTTTTAATGCTCTTTATACTTGTTTCATTCTATTAATATACTAGGTCGTTTAGCGACATGGGTTAATTTCATGATCAATGAGTCAAAAATTGTGTTTGGGGTGAAAAGCGGAGCGAGCCTTGCTAATGACAAATGATGGGTGGAATACCTAATTTTGAATTCAACAATTAATATCAATAAGAAATGAAATTTAAGATCAAGGACTCCATTGTTTGTTAAATTGAATGAATTCATGATATAGATGGTCCATGGGCATTTTTTACGTAAAGCATATACTTATTAAGGTTGAGGCAAAATTTAATTTCATGGTTATTGCATGAAAAATAGTCCTGGGAATAATCAGAGGAGCTTCATTCACATGAGGTGATTAGAATGTCTCATGATTTAGGAATTAAACCAATTCACATATGTAAGAAATGCAAACCATGATGACTGACTCCTTTGGTTGATTGATTTAAATAGATTTAGTGTTTTAATCATACTTGTTTGATTCTATTAATATACTAGGTTCTTTAAAGACATGTGTTAATTTCATGATCAATGAGTCAAAAACTGTGTTTGGGGTGAAAAGCAGAGCCCTGCTAATGACAAATGATGGGTGGCAATAACTAATTTTGAATTCAACAATTCATATCAATAAGAAATGAAATTTAAGATGTAGGACTCCATTGTTTTTTTAATTGAATGAATTCATGATATAGATGGTCCATGGCCATTTTTTTCATAAAGAATATACTTATTAAGGTTGAGGAGAAATTTAATTTCAACGTTATTGCATGAAAAATGGTCCTGGTAACAATAAGAGGAGCCTAATTCACATCAGGTGATTAGAATGTTTCATGATTTAGGAATTAAACCAATTCACTTATGTAAGAAATGCAAACTATGATGACTGACTCCTTTGGTTGATGTATTCAAATAGATTTAGTGTTTTAATGCTCTTTATACTTGTTTGATTCTATTAATATACTACGTTGTTTAGCCACATGTGTTAATTTCATGGTCAATGTGTCAAAAAGTGTGTTTGGGGTCAAAAGAGGAGCCTTGCTAATGACAAATGATGAGACGCAATATCTAATTTTGAATTCAACAATTAATATCAATAAGAAATGAAATTTAAGATCAAGGACTCCATTGTTTTTTGAATTGAATGAATTCATGATATAGATGGTCCATGGCCATTTTTTTCATAAAGAATATACTTATTAAGGTTGAGGAAAAATTTAATTTCAACGTTATTGCATGAAAAATGGTCCTGGTAACAATAAGAGGAGCCTAATTCACATCAGGTGATTAGAATGTCTCATGATTTAGGAATTAAACCAATTCACATATGTAAGAAATGCAAACCATGATGACTGACTCCTTTGGTTGATGGACTCAAATAGATTTAATGTTTTAATGCTCTTTATACTTGTTTGATTCTATTAATATACTAGGTTGTTTAGCCACATGTGTTAATTTCATGATCAATGTGTCAAAAATTGTGTTTGGGGTCAAAAGAGGAGCCTTGCTAATGACAAATGATGGGAGTCAATATCTAATTTTGAATTCAACAATTAATATCAATGAGAAATGAAATTTAAGATCAAGGACTCCATTGTTTGTTAAATTGAATGAATTCATGACATAGATGGTCCATGGGCATTTTTTTCATAAAGAATATACTCATTACGGCTGAGGCAACATTTAATTTAATGGTTATTCATGAAACATAGTCCTGGTAACAATAAGAGGAGCATAATTCACATGAGGTGATTAGAATGTCTCATGATTTAGGAATTAAACCAGTTCACTTAAGTAAGAAATGCAAACCATGATGACTGACTCCTTTGGTTGATGGGTTGAAATAGATTTAGTGTTTTAATGCTCTTTATACTTGTTTGATTCTATTAATATACTAGGTTGTTTAGCGACATGTGTTAATTACATGATCAATGAGTCAAAGACTGTGTTTGGGGTGAAAAGCAGAGCCTTGCTAATGACAAATGATGGGTGGCAGTATCTAATTTTGAATTCAACAATTAATATCAATAAGAAATGAAATTTAAGATCAAGGACTCCATTGTTTGTTAAATTGAATGAATTCATGATATAGATGGCCCATGGGCATTTTTTACATAAAGAATATACTCATTAAGGTTGAGGCAAAATTTAATTTGAAGGTTATTGCCTGAAAGATATTCCTGGTAATAATCAGAGGAGGCTAATCCACATGAGGTGATTAGAATGTCTCATGATTTAGGAATTAAACCAGTTCACATATATAAGAAATGCAAACTATGATGACTGACTCCTTGGGTTGATGTATTCAAATAGATTTAGTGTTTTACTGCTCTTTATACTTGTTTGATTCTATTAATATACTACGTTATTTAGCCACATGTGTTAATTTCATGGTCAGTGTGTCAAAAAGTGTCTTTGGGGTCAAAAGAGGAGCCTTGCTTCTGACAAATGATAGGAGGCAATATCTAATTTTGAATTCAAAAATTAATATCAATAAGAAATGAAATTTAAGATCAAGGACTCCATTGTTTGTTAAATTGATTGAATTCATGATATAGATGGCCCATGGGCATTTTTTACATAAAGAACATACTCATTAAGGTTGAGGAAAAATTTAATTTCAAGGTTATTGCATGAAAAATAGTCCTGGTAATAATCAGAAGAGCCTAATTCACATGAGGTGATTAGAATGTCTCATGATTTAGGAATTAAACCTGTTCACATATGTAAGAAATGCAAACCATGATGACTGACTCCTTTGGTTGATGGATTTAAATAGATTTAGTGTTTTAATGCTCTTTATACTTGTTTGATTCTATTAATATACTAGGTTGTTTAGCGACATGTGTTAATTTCATGATCAATGAGTCAAAAACTGTGTTTGGGATGAAAAGCGGAGCCTTGCTAATGACAAATGATTGGTGGCAATATCTAATTCTGAATTCAACAATTAATATCAATAAGAAATGAAATTTAAGATCAAGTACTCCATTGTTTGTTAAATTGAATGAATCCATGATATAGATGGTCCAAGGGCATTTTTTACATAAAGCATATACTGATTAAGGTTAAGGCAAAATTTAATTTCAAGGTTATTGCATGAAAAATAGTCCTGGGAATAATCAGAGGAGCTTAATTCAGATGTGGTGATTAGAATGTCTCATGATTTAGGAATTAAACTAGTTCACATACGTAAGAAATGCAAACTATGATGACTGACTCCTTTGGTTGATGTATTCAAATAGATTTAGTGTTTTAATGCTCTTTATACTTGTTTGATTCTATTAATATACTACGTTGTTTAGCCACATGTGTTAATTTCATGATCAATGAGTCAAAAACTGTGTTTGGGGTGAAAAGCGGAGCCTTGCTAATGACAAATGATGGGTGGCAATATCTAATTTTGAATTCGACAATTCATATCTATAAGAAATGAAATTTAAGATGTAGGACGCGATTGTTTTTTGAATTGAATGAATTCATGATATAGATGGTCCATGGGCATTTTTCACATAAAGCATATACTTATCAAGGTTGAGGAAAAATTTAATTTCAAGGTTATTGCATGAAAAATGGTCCTGGTAACAATAAGAGGAGCCTAATTCACATGAGCTGATAAGAATGTCTCATGATTTAGGAATTAAACCAGTTCACTTATGTAAGAAATGGAAACTATGATCACTGACTCCTTTGGATGATGTATTCAAATAGATTTAGTGTTTTAATGATCTTTATACTTGTTTGATTCTATTAATATGCTAGGTTATTTAGCGACATGTGTTAATTTCATGATCAATGAGTCAAAAACTGTGTTTGGGGTGAAAAGCAGAGCCTTGCGAATGACAAATGATGGGTGGCAATATCTAATTTTGAATTCAACAATTCATATCAATAAGAAATGAAATTTAAGATGTAGGACTCCATTGTTTGTTGAATTGAATGAATTCATGATATAGATGGTCCATGGCCATTTTTTTCATCAAGAATATACTTATTAAGGTTGAGGAAAAATTTAATTTCAACGTTATTGCATGAAAAATGGTCCTGGTAACAATAAGAGGAGCCTAATTCACATGAGGTGATTAGAATGTCTCATGATTTAGGAATTAAACCAATTCACATATGTAAGAAATGCAAACCATGAGGACTGACTCCTTTGGTTGATTGATATAAACAGATTTAGTGTTTTAATGTTCTTTATACTTGTTTGATTCTATTAATATACTAGGTTGTTTAGCGACATGTGTTAATTTCATGATCAATGTGTCAAAAAGTGTTTTTGGGGTCAAAAGAGGAGGCTTGCTAGTGACAACTGATGGGAGGCAATATCTAATTTTGAATTCAACAATTAATATCAATAAGAAATGAAATTTAAGATCAAGGACTCCATTGTTTGTTAAATTGAATGAATCCATGATATAAATGGTCCATGGGCATTTTTTACATAAAGCATATACTTATTATGGTTGAGGCAAAATTTAATTTCAAGGTTATTGCATGAAAAATAGTCCTGGGAATAATCAGAGGAGCCTAATTCAGATGAAATGATTAGAATGTCTGATGATTTAGGAAATAAACCAGTTCACTTATGTAAGAAATGCAAACCATGAAGACTGACTCCTTTGGTTGATGGGTTGAAATAGATTTAGTGTTTTAATGCTCTTTATACTCGTTTGATTCTATTAATATACCAGGTTGTTTAGCCACATATGTTAATTTCATGACCAATGTGTCAAAAAGTGTGTTTGGTGTCAAAAGAGGAGCCTTGCTACTGACAAATGATGGGAGGCAATATCAAATTTTGAATTCAAAAATTAATATCAATAAGAAATGAAATTTACGATCAAGGACTCCATTGTTTGTTAAATTGAATGAATTCATGATATAGATGGCCCATGGGCATTTTTTACATAAAGAATATACTCATTAAGGTTGAGGCAAAATTTAATTTGAAGGCTATTGCATGAAAGATATTCCTGGTTATAATCAGAGGAGGCTCATTCACATGAGGTGATTAGAATGTCTCATGATTTAGGAATTAAACCAGTTCACATATGTAAGAAATGCGAACTATGATGACTCACTCCTTTGGTTGATGTATTCAAATAGATTTAGTGTTTTAATGCTCTTTATACTTGTTTGATTCTATTAATATACTACGCTGTTTAGCCACATGTGTTAATTTGATAGTCAATGTGTCAAAAAGTGTGTTTGGGGTCAAAAGAGGAGCCTTGCTAATGACAAATGATGGGACGTAATATCTAATTTTGAATTCAACAATTCATATCAACAAGAAATGAAATTTAAGATCAAGGACTCCATTGCTTGTTAAATTGAATGAATTCATGATATAGATGGTCCATGGGCATTTTTTACATAAAGAACATACTCATTAAGGTTGAGGCAAAATTTAATTTCAAGGTTATTGCAAGAAAAATAGTCCTGGGAATAATCAGAGAAGCTTAATTCACGTGAGGTGATTAGAATGTCTCATGATTTAGGAATTAAACCAATTCACATATGTAAGAAATGCAAACCATGATGACTGACTCCTTTGGTTGATTGATTTAAACAAATTTAGTGTTTTAATGCTCTTTATAGTTGTTTGATTCTATTAAAATACTAGCTTGTTTAGCGACATCTGTTAATTTCATGATCAATGAGTCAAAAACTGTGTTTGGGGTGAAAAGTGGAGCCTTGCTAATGACAAATGATGGGACGCAATATCAAATTTTGAATTCAAAAATTAATATCAATAAGAAATGAAATTTACGATCAAGGACTCCATTGTTTGTTAAATTGAATGAATTCATGATATAGATGGCCCATGGGCATTTTTTACATAAAGAATATACTCATTAAGGGTGAGGCAAAATTTAATTTCAAGGTTATTGCCTGAAAGATATTCCTAGTAAATAATCAGAGGAGGCTAATCCACATGAGGTGATTAGAATGTCTCATGATTTAGGAATTAAACCTGTTCACATATGTAAGAAATGCAAACCATGATGACTGACTCCTTTGGTTGATGTATTCAAATAGATTTAGTGTTTTAATGCTCTTCATACTTGTTTGATTCTATTAATATACTACGTTGTTTAGCCACATGTGTTAATTTCATGATCAATGAGTCAAAAACTGTGTTTGGGGTGAAAAGCGGAGCCTTGCTAATGACAAATGATGGGTGGCAATATCTAATTTTGAATTCAACAATTCATATCTATAAGAAATGAAATTTACAATGTGGGACTCCATTGTTTTTTGAATTGAATGAATTCATGATATAGATGGTCCATGGGCATTTTTTACATAAAGCATATACTTATTAAGGTTGAGGAAAAATTTAATTTCAAGGTTATTGCATGAAAAATGGTCCTGGTAACAATAAGAGGAGCCTAATTCACATGAGCTGATAAGAATGTCTCATGATTTAGGAATTAAACCAGTTCACTTATGTAAGAAATGCAAACCATGATGACTGACTCCTTTGGTTGATTGATTTAAACAGATTTAGTGTTTTAATGCTCTTTATACTTGATTGATTCTATTAAAATACTAGCTTGTTTAGCGACATCTGTTAATTTCATGATCAATGAGTCAACAACTGTGTTTGGGGTGAAAAGTGGAGCCTTGCTAAAGACAAATGCTGGGTGGCAATATCTAATTTTGAATTCAACAATTCATATCAATAAGAAATGAAATTTAAGATGTAGGACTCCATTGTTTTTTGAATTGAATGAATTCATGATATAGATGGTCCATGAGCATTTTTTCATAAAGAATATACTCATTAAGGTTGAGTAAAAATTTAATTTCAAGGTTATTGCATGAAAAATGGTCCTGGTAACAATAAGAGGAGCCTAATTCACATGAGGTGATTAGAATGTATCATGATTTAGGAATTTATCCAGTTCACTTATGTAAGAAATGCAAACCATGATGACTGTCTCCTTTGCTTGATGTATTCAAATAGATTTATTGTTTTAATGCTCTTTATACTTGTTTGATTCTATTAATATACTAGGTTGTTTAGCCACATGTGTTAATTTCATGGTCAGTGCGTCAAAAAGTGTGTTTGGGGTCAAAAGAGGAGCTTTGCTAATGACAAATGATGGGACGCAATATCTAATTTTTAATTCAACAATTAATATAAATAATAAATGAAATTTAAGATCAAGGACTCCATTGATTGTTAAATTGAGTGAATTCATGATATAAATGGTCCATGGGCATTTTTTACATAAGGAATATACTCATTAAGGTTGAGGCAAAATTTAATTTCAAGGTTATTGCATGAAAAATAGTCCTGGTAATAATCAGAGGAGCCTAATTCACATGAGTGGAGTAGAATGTCTCATGATTTAGGAATTAAACCAGTTCACCTATGTAAGAAATGCAAACCATGATGACTGACTCCTTCGGTTGATTGATTTAAATAGATTTAGTGTTTTAATGCTCTTTATACTTGTTTGAATCTATTAATATACTAGGTTGTTTACCGACATGTGTTAATTTCATGATCAATGAGTCAAAAACTGTGTTTGGGGTGAAAAGTGGAGCCTTGCTAATGACAAATGATGGGACGCAATATCTAATTTTGAATTCAACAATTCATATCAATAAGAAATGAAATTTAAGATGTAGGACTCCATTGTTTTTTGAATTGAATGAATTCATGCTATAGATGTTCCATAGGCATTTTTTTCATAAAGAATATACTCATTAAGGTTGAGGAAAAATTTAATTTCCAGGTTATTGCATGAAAAATGGTCCTGGTAACAATAAGAGGAGCCTAATTCACATGAGCAGATAAGAATGTCTCATGATTTAGGAATGAAACCAGTTCACTTATGTAAGAAATGCAAACCATGATGACTGACTCCTTTGCTTGATGTATTGAAATAGATTTAGTGTTTTAGTGCTCTTTATACTTGTTTGATTCTACTAATATTCTAGGTTGTTTAGCCACATGTGTTAATTTCATGGTCAATGTGTCAAAAAGTGTGTTTGGGGTCAAAAGAGGAGCCTTGCTAATGACAAATGATGGGACGCAATATCTAATTTTGAATTCAACAATTCATATCAATATGAAATGAAATTTAAGATCAAGGACTCCATTCTTTGTTAAATTGAATGAATTCATGATATAGAAGGTCCATGGGCATTTTTTTCATAAAGAATATACTCATTAAGGTTGAGGCAAAATTTAATTTCAAGGTTATTGCCTGAAAGATATTCCTGGTAATAATCAGAGGAGGCTAATCCACATGAGGTGATTAGAATGTCTCATGATTTAGGAATTAAACCTGTTCACATATGTAAGAAATGCAAACCATGATGACTGACTTCTTTGGTTGATGTATTCAAATTGATTTAGTGTTTTAATGCTCTTTATACTTGTTTGATTCTATTAATATACTACGTTGTTTAGCCACATGTGTTAATTTCATGATCAATGAGTCAAAAACTGTGTTTGGGGTGAAAAGCAGAGCCTTGCTAATGACAAATGATGGGTGGCAATATCTAATTTTGAATTCAACAATTCATATCTATACGAAATGAAATTTAAGATGTAGGACTCCATTGTTTTTTGAATTGAATGAATTCATGATATAGATGGTCCATAGGCATTTTTTACATAAAGCATATAATTATTAAGGTTGAGGAAAAATTTAATTTCAAGGTTATTGCATGAAAAATGGTCCTGGTAACAATAAGAGGAGCCTAATTCACATGAGCTAATAAGAATGTCTCATGATTTAGGAATTAAACCAGTTCACTTGTGTAAGAAATGCAAACTATGATGACTGACTCCTATGGTTGATGTATTCAAATAGATTTAGTGTTTTAATGCTCGTTATACTTGTTTGATTCTATTAATATACTAGGTTGTTTAGCCACATGTGTTAATTTCATGATCAATGTGTCAAAAATTGTGTTTGGGGTCAAAAGAGGAGCCTTGCTAATGACAAATGATGGGAGGCAATATCTAATTTTGAATTCAACAATTAATATCAATAAGAAATGAAATTTAAGATCAAGGACTCCATTGTTTGTTAAATTGAATGAATTCACGATATAGATGGTCCATGGGCATTTTTTTCATCAAGAATATACTCATTAAGGCTGAGGAAAAATTTAATTTCAAGGTTATTGCATGAAACATTGTCCTGGTAACAATAAGAGGAGCCTAATTCACATGAGGTGATTAGAATGTCTCATGATTTAGGAATTAAACCAGTTCACTTATGTAAGAAATGCAAACCATGATGACTAACTCCTTTGGCTCATGGGTTGAAATAGATTTAGTGTTTTAATGCTCTTTATACTTGTTTGGTTCTATTAATATACTAGGTTGTTTAGCGACATGTGTTAATTTCATGATCAATGCGTCAAAAACTGTGTTTGGGGTGAAAAGCAGAGCCTTGCTAATGACAAATGATGGGTGGCAATATCTAATTTTGAATTCAACAATTCATATCAATAAGAAATGAAATTTAAGATGTAGGACTCCACTGTTTTTTGAATTGAATGAATTCATGATATAGATGGTCCATGGCCATTTTTTTCATAAAGAATATACTTATTAAGGTTGAGGAAAAATTTAATTTCAACATTATTGCATGAAAAATGGTCATGGTAACAATAAGAGGAGCCTAATTCACATCAGATGATTAGAATGTCTCATGATTTAGGAATTAAACCAATTCACTTATGTAAGAAATGCAAACTATGATGACTGACTCCTTTGGTTGATGTATTCAAATAGATTTAGTGTTTTAATGCTCTTTATACTTGTTTGATTCTATTAATATACTACGTTGTTTTGCCACATGTGTTAATTTGATGGTCAATGTGTCAAAAAGTGTGTTTGGGGTCAAAAGAGGAGCCTTGCTAATGACAAATGATGGGACGCAATATCTAATTTTGAATTCAACAATTCATATCAATAAGAAATGAAATTTAAGATCAAGGACTCCATTGCTTGTTAAATTGAATGAATTCATGATATAGATGGTCCATGGGCATTTTTTACATAAAGAACATATTCATTAAGGTTGAGGCAAAATTTAATTTCCAGGTTATTGCATGAAAAATAGTCCTGGGAATAATCAGAGGAGCCTAATTCACATGAGGTGTTTAGAATGTCTCATGATTTAGGAATTAAACCAATTCACATATGTAAGAAATGCAAACCATGAGGACTGACTCCTTTGGTTGATTGATTTAAATAGATTTAGTGTTTTAATGCTCTTTATACTTGTTTGATTCTATTAATATACTAGGTCGTTTAGCGACATGTGTGAATTTTATGATCAATGAGTCAAAAACTGTGTTTGGGGTGAACAGCGGAGCCATGCTAATGACAAATGATGGGTGGCAATATCTAATTTTGAATTCAACAATTAATATCAATAAGAAATGAAATTTAAGATCAAGGACTCCATTGTTTGTTAAATTGAATGAATTCATGATATAGATGGTCCATGGGCATTTTTTACATAAAGAACATATTCATTAAGGTTGAGGCAAAATTTAATTTCAAGGTTATTGCATGAAAAATAGTCCTGGGAATAACCAGAGGAGCCTAATTCACATGAGGTGTTTAGAATGTCTCATGATTTAGGAATTAAACCAATTCACATATGTAAGAAATGCAAACTATGATGACTGACTCCTTTGGTTGATGTATTCAAATAGATTTAGTGTTTTAACGCTCTTTATACTTGTTTGATTCTATTAATATACTAGGTTGTTTAGCGACATCTATTAATTTCATGATCAATGAGTCAAAAACTGTGTTTGGGGTTAAAAGTGGAGTCTTGCTAAAGACAAATGCTGGGTGGGAATATCTAATTTTGAATTCAACAATTCATATTAATAAGAAATGAAATTTAAGATGTAGGACTCCATTGTTTTTTGAATTGAATGAATTCATGATATAGATGGTCCATGGGCATTTTTTCATAAAGAATATACTCATTAAGGTTGAGGAAAATTTTAATTTGAAGGTTATTGCATGAAAAATGGTCCTTGTAATAATCAGAGGAGGCTAATTCATATGAGGTAATTAGAATGTCTCATGAGTTAGGAATTAAACCAGTTCACATATGTAAGAAATGCAAACTATGATGACTGGCTCCTTTGGTTGATTGATTTAAATAGATTTAGTGTTTTAATGCTCTTGATACTTGTTTGATTCTATTAATATACTAGGTTGTTTAGCGACATGTGTTAATTTCATGATTAATGAGTCAAAAAATGTGTTTGGGGTGAAAAGCGGAGGCTTCCTAATGACAAATGATGGGTGGCAATATCTAATTATGAATTCAACATATCATATCAATAAGAAATGAAATTTAAGATGTAGGACTCCTTTGTTTTTTGAATTGAATGAATTCATGATATAGATGGTCCATGGGCTTTTTTTTCATAAAGAATATACTTATTAAGGTTGAGGAAAAATTTAATTTCAAAGTTATTGCATGAAAAATGGTCCTGGTAACAATAAGAGGAGCCTAATTCACATGAGGTGATTAGAATGTATCATGATTTAGGAATTTATCCAGTTCACTTATGTAAGAAATGCAAACCATGATGACTGACTCCTTTGCTTGATGTATTCAAATAGATTTAGTGTTTTAGTGCTCTTTATACTTGTTTGATTCTAGGTTGTTTAGCCACATGTGTTAATTTCATGGTCAATGTGTCAAAAAGTGTGTTTGGGGTCAAAAGAGGAGCCTTGCTAATGACAAATGATGGGACGCAATATCTATTTTTGAATTCAACAATTCATATCAATAAGAAATGAAATTTAAGATCAAGGACACCATTGTTTGTTAAATTGAATGAATTCATGATATAGAAGGTCCATGGGCATTTTTTTCATAAAGAATATACTCATTAAGGTTGAGGCAAAATTTAATTTCAAGGTTATTGCATGAAAAATAGTCCTGAGAATAATCAGAGGAGCCTAATTCACATGAGATGATTAGAATGTCTCATGATTAAGGAATTAAACCAATTCATATATGTAAGGAATGCAAACTATGATGACTGACTCCTTCGGTTGATGGATTTAAATAGATTTAGTGTTTTAATGCTGTTTATACTCGTTTGATTCTATTAATATACTAGGTTGTTTACCGACATGTGTTAATTTCATGATCAATGAGTCAAAAACTGTGTTTGGGGTGAAAAGCAAAGCCTTGCTAATGACAAATGATGGGAGGCAATATCTAATTTTGAATTCAAAAATTAATATCAATAAGAAATGAAATTTAAGATCAAGGACTCCATTGTTTGTTAAATTGAATGAATTCATGATATAGATGGCCCATGGGCATTTTTTTCATAAAGAAGGTACTCATTAAGGTTGAGGAAAAATTTAATTTCACGGTTATTGCATGAAAAATGGTCGTGGTAACAATAAGAGGAGCCTAATTCACATGAGGTGATTAGAATGTCTCATGATTTAGGAATTAAACAAGTTCACTTATGTAAGAAATGCAAACCATGATGACTGACTCCTTTGGTTGATGGGTTGAAATAGATTTAGTGTTTTAATGCTCTTTATACTTGTTTGATTCTATTAATATACTAGGTTGTTTAGCCACATGTGTTAATTTCATGATCAATGTGTCAAAAAGTGTGTTTAGGGTCAAAAGAGGAGCCTTGCTAATGACAAATGATGGGAGGCAATATCTAATTTTGAATTCAAAAATTAATATCAATAAGAAATGAAATTTAAGATCAAGGACTCCATTGTTTGTTAAATTGAATGAATTCATGATATAGATGGCCCATGGGCATTTTTTACATAAACAATATACTCATTAAGGTTGAGGCAAAATTTAATTTGAAGGTTATTGCATGAAAAATAGTCCTGGTAATAATCAGAGGAGGCTAATTCATATGAGGTGATTAGAATGTCTCATGAGTTAGGAATTAAACCAGTTCACATATGTAAGAAATGCAAACTATGATGACTGGCTCCTTTGGTTGATTGATTTAAATAGATTTAGTGTTTTAATGCTCTTTATACTTGTTTGATTCTATTAATATACTAGGTTGTTTAGCGACATGTGTTAATTTCATGATTAATGAGTCAAAAACTGTGTTTGGGGTGAAAAGCGGAGGCTTCCTAATGACAAATGATGGGTGGCAATATCTAATTATGAATTCAACATATCATATCAATAAGAAATGAAATTTAAGATGTAGGACTCCATTGTTTTTTGAATCGAATGAATTCATGATATAGATGGTCCATGGGCTTTTTTTTCATAAAGAATATACTTATTAAGGTTGAGGAAAAATTTAATTTCAAGGTTATTGCATGACAAATGGTCCTGGAAACAATAAGAGGAGCCTAATTCACATGAGGTGATTAGAATGTCTCATGATTTGGAATTAAACCAGTTTACTTATGTAAGAAATGCAAACTATGATGACTGATTGTGTTGCTTGATGTATTCAAATAGATTTAGTGTTTTAATGCTCTTTATACTTGTTTGATTCTATTAATATACTAGGCTGTTTAGCCACATGTGTTAATTTCATGGTCAATGTGTCAAAAAGTATGTTTGGGGTCAAAAGAGGAGCCTTGCTAATGACAAATGATGGGATGCAATATCTAATTTTGAATTCAACAATTAATATCAATAAGAAATGAAATTTAAGATCAAGGACTCCATTGTTTGTTAAATTGAATGAATTCATGATATAGAAGGTCCATGGGCATTTTTTGCATCAGGAATATACTCATTAAGGTTGAGGCAAAATTTAATTTCAAGGTTATTGCATGAAAAATATTGTCATGGTAATAATCAGAGGAGGCCTAATTTCACATGAGGTGATTAGAATGTCTCATGATTTAGGAATTAAACCAGTTCACATATGTAAGAAATGCAAACCATGATGACTGACTCCTTCGGTTGATTGATTTAAAAAGATTTAGTGTTTAAATGCTCTTTATACTTGTTTGATTCTATTAATATACTAGGTTGTTTAGCGACATGTGTTAATTTCATGATTAATGAGTCAAAAACTGTGTTTGGGGTGAAAAGCGGAGGCTTCCTAATGACAAATGATGGGTGGCAATATCTAATTATGAATTCAACATATCATATCAATAAGAAATGAAATTTAAGATGTAGGGCTCCATTGTTTTTTGAATTGAATGAATTCATGATATAGATGGTCCATGGGCTTTTTTTTCATAAAGAATATACTTATTAAGGTTGAGGAAAAATTTAATTTCAAGGTTATTGCATGAAAAATGGTCCTTAGTAACAATAAGAGGAGCCTAATTCACATGAGGTGATTAGAATGTATCATGATTTAGTAATTTATCCAGTTCACTTATGTAAGAAATGCAAACCATGATGACTGACTCCTTTCCTTGATGTATTCAAATAGATTTAGTGTTTTAATGCTCTTTATACTTGTTTGATTCTATTAATATACTAGGTTGTTTAGTTACATGTGTTAATTTCATGGTCAGTGCGTCAAAAAGTGTGTTTGGGGTCAAAAGAGGAGCTTTGCTAATGACAAATGCTGGGACGCAATATCTAATTTTTAATTCAACAATTAATATAAATAATAAATGAAATTTAAGATCAAGGACTCCATTGTTTGTTAAATTGAATGAATTCATGATATAAATGGTCCATGGGCATTTTTTGCATCAGGAATATACTCATTAAGGTTGAGGCAAAATTTAATTTCAAGGTTATTGCATGAAAAATATTCCTGGTAATAATCAGAGGAGCCTAATTCACATGAGTTGAGTAGAATGTCTCATGATTTAGGAATTAAACCAGTTCACATATGTAAGAAATGCAAACCATGATGACTGACTCCTTCGGTTGATTGATTTAAAAAGATTTAGTGTTTAAATGCTCTTTATACTTGTTTGATTCTATTAATATACTAGGTTGTTTACCGACATGTGTTAATTTCATGATCAATGAGTCAAAAACTGTGTTTGGGTTGAAAAGCGGAGCCTTGCTAATGACAAATGATGGGATGCAATATCTAATTTTGAATTCAACAATTCATATCAATAAGAAATGAAATTTAAGATGTAGGACTCCATTGTTTTTTGAATTGAATGAATTCATGATATAGATGTTCCATAGGCATTTTTTTCATAAAGAATATACTCATTAAGGTTGAGGAAAAATTTAATTTCAAGGTTATTGCATGAAAAATGGTCCTGGTAACAATAAGAGGAGCCTAATTCACATGAGGTGATAAGAATTTCTCATTATTTAACAAATAAACCAGTTCACTTCTGTAAGAAATGCAAACCATGATGACTGACTCCTTTGCTTGATGTATTCAAATAGATTTAGTGTTTTAGTGCTCTTTATACTTGTTTGATTCTATAAATATTCTGGGTTGTTTAGCCACATGTGTTAATTTCATGATCAATGTGTCAAAAAGTGTGTTTGGGGTCAAAAGAGGAGCCTTGCTAATGACAAATGATGGGAAGCAATATCTAATTTTGAATTCAACAATTCATATCAATAAGAAATGAAATTTAAGATCAAGGACACCATTGTTTGTTAAATTGAATGAATTCATGATATAGAAGGTCCATGGGCATTTTTTTCATAAAGAATATAATCATTAAGGTTGAAGCAAAATTTAATTTCAAGGTTATTGCATGAAAAATAGTCCTGAGAATAACCAGAGGAGCCTAATTCACATGAGATGATTAGAATGTCTCATGATTTAGGAATTAAACAAATTCATATATGTAAGGAATGCAAACCATGATGACTGACTCCTTTGGTTGATTGATTTTAATAGTTTTAGTGTTTTAATGCTCTTTATACTCGTTTGATTCTATTAATATACTAGGTTGTTTAGCGACATGTGTTAATTTCATGATCAATGAGTCAAAAACTGTGTTTGGGGTGAAAAGCAGAGCCTTGCTAATGACAAATGATGGGTGGCAATATCTAATTTTGAATTCAACAATTCATATCAATAAGAAATGAAATTCAAGATGTAGGACACCATTGTTTGTTGAATTGAATGAATTCATGATATAGATGGTCCATGGGCATTTTTTTCATAAAGAAGATACTCATTAAGGTTGAGGAAAAATTTAATTTCACGGTTATTGCATGAAAAATGGACGTGGTAATAATAAGAGGAGCCTAATTCACATGAGGTGATTAGAATGTCTCATGATTTAGGAATTAAACTAGTTCACTTATGTAAGAAATGCAAACCATGATGACTGACTCCTTTGGTTGATGGGTTGAAATAGATTTAGTGTTTTAATGCTCTTTATACTTGTTTGATTCTATTAATATACTAGGTTGTTTAGCCACATGTGTTAATTTCATGATCAATGTGTCAAAAAGTGTTTTTTGGGGTCAAATGAGGAGCCTTGCTATTGACAAATGATGGGAGGCAATATCTAATTTTGAATTCAATAATTAATATCAATAAGAAATGAAATTTAAGATCAAGGACTCCATTGTTTGTTAAATTGAATGAATACATGATATAGATGGTCCATGGGTATTCTTTTCATAAAGAATATACTCATTAAGGTTGAGGCAAAATTTAATTTCAAGGTTATTGCATGTAACACAGTCCTAGTAACAATAAAAGGAGCCTAATTTACATGAGGTGATTAGAATGTCTCATGATTTAGGAATTAAACCAGTTCACTTATGTAAGAAATGCAAACCATGATGACTGACTCCGTTGGTTGATGGGTTGAAATAGATTTAGTGTTTTAATGCTCTTTATACTTGTTTGATTCTATTAATATACTAGGTTGTTTAGCCACATGTGTTAATCTCATGATCTATGTGTCAAAAAGTGAGTTTGGGGTCAAAAGAGGAGCCTTGCTAATGACAAATGATGGGAGGCAATATCTAATTTTGAATTCAAAATTTAATATCAATAAGAAATGAAATTTAAGATCAAGGACTCCATTGTTTGTTAAATTGAATGAATTCATGATATAGATGGCCCATGGGCATTTTTTACATAAACAATATACTCATTAAGGTTGAGGCAAAATTTAATTTGAAGGTTATTGCATGAAAGATAGTCCTGGTAATAATCAGAGGAGGCTAATTCATATGAGGTGATTAGAATGTCTCATGAGTTAGGAATTAAACCAGTTCACATATGTAAGAAATGCAAACTATGATGACTGGCTCCTTTGGTTGATTGATTTAAATAGATTTAGTGTTTTAATGCTCTTTATACTTGTTTGATTCTATTAATATACTAGGTTGTTTAGCGACATGTGTTAATTTCATGATTAATGAGTCAAAAACTGTGTTTGGGGTGAAAAGTGGAGGCTTCCTAATGACAAATGATGGGTGGCAATATCTAATTATGAATTCAACATATCATATCAATAAAAAATGAAATTTAAGATGTAGGACTCCATTGTTTTTTGAATTGAATGAATTCATGATATAGATGGTCCATGGGCTTTTTTTTCATAAAGAATATACTTATTAAGGTTGAGGAAAAATTTAATTTCAAGGTTATTGCATGAAAAATGGTCCTAGTAACAATAAGAGGAGCCTAATTCACATTAGGTGATTAGAATGTATCATGATTTAGTAATTTATCCAGTTCACTTATGTAAGAAATGCAAACCATGATGACTGACTCCTTTCCTTGATGTATTCAAATAGATTTAGTGTTTTAATGCTCTTTATACTTGTTTGATTCTATTAATATACTAGGTTGTTTAGTCACATGTGTTAATTTCATGGTCAGTGCGTCAAAAAGTGTGTTTGGGGTCAAAAGAGGAGCTTTGCTAATGACAAATGCTGGGACGCAATATCTAATTTTTAATTCAACAATTAATATAAATAATAAATGAAATTTAAGATCAAGGACTCCATTGTTTGTTGAATTGAATGACTTCATGATATAAATGGTCCATGGGCATTTTTTGCATCAGGAATATACTCATTAAGGTTGAGGCAAAATTTAATTTCAAGGTTATTGCATGAAAAATAGTCCTGGTAATAATCAGAGGAGCCTAATTCACATGAGTTGAGTAGAATGTCTCATGATTTAGGAATTAAACCAGTTCACATATGTAAGAAATGCAAACCATGATGACTGACTCCTTCGGTTGATTGATTTAAATAGATTTAGTGTTTAAATGCTCTTTATACTTGTTTGATTCTATTAATGTACTAGGTTGTTTAGCCACATGTGTTAATTTCATGATCAATGTGTCAAAAAGTGTGTTTGGGGTCAAAAGAGGAGCCTTGCTAATGACAAATGATGGGAGGCAATATCTAATTTTGAATTCAACAATTTATATCAATACGAAATGAAATTTAAGATCAAGGACTCCATTGTTTGTTAAATTGAATGAATTCATGATATAGATGTTCCATAGGCATTTTTTTCATAAAGAATATACTCATTAAGGTTGAGGAAAAATTTAATTTCAAGGTTATTGCATGAAAAATGGTCCTGGTAACAATAAGAGGAGCCTAATTCACATGAGGTGATAAGAATGTCTCATTATTTAACAAATAAACCAGTTCACTTATGTAAGAAATGCAAACCATGATGACTGACTCCTTTGGTTGATGGATTTAAATAGATTTAGTGTTTTAATGCTCTTTATACTTGTTTGATTCAATTAATATACTAGGTTGTTTAGCCACATGTGTTAATTTCATGATCAATGTGTCAAAAAGTGTGTTTAGGGTCAATAGAGGAGCCTTTCTAATGACAAATGACGGGAGGCAATATCTAATTTTGAATTCAACAATTAATATCAATAAGAAATGAAATTTAAGATCTAGGACTCCATTGTTTGTTGAATTGAAAGAATTCATGATATAGATGCCCCATGGGCATTTTTTTCATAAAGAATATACTTAATAAGGTTGAGGCAAAATATAATATCAAGGTTATTGCATGAAATATAGTCCTAGTAAAAATAAGAGGAGCCTAATTCACATGAGGTGATTATAATGTCTCATAATTTAGGAATTAAACCAGTTCACTTATGAAAGAAATGTAAACCATGATGACTGACTCCTTTGGTTGATGGATTTAAATAGATTTAGTGTTTTAATGCTCTTTATACTTGTTTGATTCAATTAATATACTAGGTTGTTTAGCTACATGTGTTAATTTCATGATCAATGTGTCAAAAAGTGTGTTTGGCGTCAAAAGAGGAGCCTTGCTAATGACAAATGATGGGAGGCAATATCTAATTTTGAATTCAACAATTAATATCAATAAGAAATGAAATTTACGATCAAGGACTGCATTGTTTATTAAATTGAATGAATTCATGATATAGATGGTCCATAGGCTTTTTTTTCATAGAGAGTATACTCATTAAGGTTGAGGCAAAGTTTAATTTCAAGGTTATTGCATGAAAAATACTCCTGTTATTAATAAGAGGAGACTAATTCACATGCGGTGATTAGAATGTCTCATGATTTAGGAATTAAACCAGTTCACATATGTAAGAAATGCAAACCATGATGACTGACTCCTTCGGTTGATTGATTTAAACAAATTTAGTGTTTTAATGCTCTTTATACTTGTTTGATTCTATTAATATACTAGGTTGTTTAGCCACATGTGTTAATTTCATGATCAATGTGTCAAAAAATGTGTTTGGGGTCAGTAGAGGAGCCTTGCTAATAACAAATGGCGGGAGGCAATATCTAATTTTCAATTCAACAATTAATATCAATAAGAAATGAAATTTACGATCAAGGACTCCATTGTTTGTTAAATTGAATGAATTGATGATATAGATGGCCATGGGCATTTTTTACATAAACAATATACTCATTAAGGTTGAGGCAAAATTTAATTTCAAGGTTATTGCATGAAAAATAGTCCTGGAATAATCAGAGGAGCTTAATTCAAATGTGGTGATTAGAATGTCTCATGATTTAGGAATTAAACCAATTCACATATGTAAGAAATGCAAACCATGATGACTGACTCCTTTGGTTGATTGATTTAAATCGATTTAGTATTTTAATGCTCTTTATACTTGTTTGATTCCATTAATATACAAGGTTGTTTAGCGAGATGTGTTAATTTCATGATCAATGTGTCAAAAACTGTGTTTGGGGGTAAAATGCAGAGCCTTGCTAACGACAAATGATGAGAGGCATTATCTAATTTAGAATTCAAGAATTCATCTAAATAAGAAATGAAATTTAAGATCAAGGACTCGAATGTTTGTCAAATTGAATGCATTCATGATATAGATGGTCCATGGGCATTTTTTACAATAAAGAATATACTCATTAAGGTTGAGGCAAAATTTAATTTCAAGGTTATTGCATGAAAAATAGTCCTGAGAATAATCAGAGGAGCTTAATTCAAATGTGGTGATTAGAATGTCTCATGATTTAGGAATTAAACCAATTCACATATGTAAGAAATGCAAACCATGATGACTGACTCCTTTGGTTGATTGATTTAAATGGATTTAGTGTTTTAATGCTCTGTATACTTCTTTGATTCTATTAATATACTAGTTTGTTTAACGACATGTGTTAATTTCATGATCAATGTGTCAAAAACTGTGTTTGGGGTGAAAAGCGGGGCCTTACTAGTGACAAATGATGGTTGGTAATATCTAATTTTGAATTCAACAATTAATATCAATAAGAAATGAAATTTAAAATCAATGACTGCATTGTTTGTTAAATTGAATGAATTCATGATATAGATGGTCCATGGGCATTTTTTTCATAAAGAATATACTCATTAAGGTTGAGGCAAAATTTAATTTCAAGGTTATTGCATGAAACATAGTCCTGGTAACAATAAGAGGAGCCTAATTCACATGAGGTGATTAGAATGTCTCATGATTTAGGAATTAAACTAGTTCACTTATGTAAGAACTGGAAACCATGATGATTGACTCCTTTGGTTGATGGGTTGAAATAGATTTAGTGTTTTAATGCTCTTTATACTTGTTTGATTCTATTAATATATTAGGTTGTTTAGCGATATGAGTTAATTTCATGATCAATGTGTCAAAAAGTATGTTTGGGGTCAAAAGAGGAGCCGTGCTATTGACAAATGATGGGAGGCAATATCTAATTTTGAATTAAACAATCAATATCAATAAGAAATGAAATTTAAGATCAAGGACTCCATTGTTTGTTAAATTGAATGAATTCATGATATAAATGGTCTATGGGCATTTTTTTTATAAAGAATATACTCATTAAGGTTGAGGCAAAATTTACTTTCAAGGTTATTGCATGAAACATAGTCCTAGTAACAATAAGAGGAGCCTAATTCACATTAGGTGATTAGAATGTCTCATGATTTAGGAATTAAACCAGTTCACTTATGTAAGAAATGCAAACCATGATCACTGACTCCTTTGGTTGATGGGTTGAAATAGATTTAGTGTTTTAATGCTCTTGATACTTGTTGGATTCTGTTAACAGACTAGGTTGTTTAGCGACATGTGTTAATTTCATGATCAATGTGTCCAAAACTGTGTTTGGGGGTAAAAGGTGGAGCCTTGCTAATGACAAATGATGGGACGCAATATCTAATTTTAAATTCAACAATTAAAATCAATAAGAAATGAAATTTAAGATAAAGGACTCCATTATTTGTTAAATTGATTAAATTCATGATATAGATGGTCCATGGGCATCAAACAAGTATAAAGAGCATTAAAACGCTAAATTTGTTTAAATCAATCAACCAATGGAGTCAGTTATCATGGTTTGCATTTCTTACATATGTGAACTGGTTTAATTCCCAAATCATGAGACATTCTAATCACCTCATGTGAATTAGTCCCCTCTTATTATTAACAGGACTATTTTTCATGCAATAACCTTGAAATTAAAATTTGCCTCAACCTTAAGGAGTATATTCTTTATGAATAAAATGCCCATGGACCATCTATATCATGAATTCTTTCAATTCAACAAACAATGGAGTCCTAGATCTTAAATTTCATTTCTTATTGATATTAATTGTTGAATTCAAAATTAGATATTGCCTCCCATCATTTGTCATTAGTAAGGCTCCTGTTTTTGCACCAAACACAGTTTTTGACACATTGTTCATGAATTAACACATGTGGCTAAACAACCTAGTATATTAATAGAATCAAACAAGTATAAAGAGCATTAAAACACTCAATTTATTTAAATCAATCAACCAAAGGAGTCAGTCATCATGGTTTGCATTTCTTATATATGTGAACTGGTTTAATTCCTAAATCATGAGACATTCTAATCACCTCATGTGAATTAGGCTCCTCTTGTTATTAACAGGAGTATTTTTCATGCAATAACCTTGAAATTAAAATTTGCCTCAACCTTAATTAGTATATTCTTTATTAAAAAAATGCCTATGGCCCATCTATATCATGAATACATTCAATTTAAAAAACAATGGAGTCCTTGATGTTAAATTTCATTTCTTATTGATATTAATTGTTGAATTCAAAATTAGATATTGCAGGCTCCTCTATTGACCCCAAACACACTTTTTGACACATTGATCATGAAATCAACACATGTGGCTAAACAACCTAGTATATTAATAGAATCAAACAAGTATAAAGAGCATTAAAACAATAAATATATTTAAATCCATCAACCAAAGGAGTCAGTCATCATGGTTTGCATTTCTTACATAAGTGAACTGGTTTAATTCCTAAATCATGACACATTCTAATCACATCATGTGATTTAGTCTCCTCTTATTATTAACAGGACTATTTTTCATGCAATAACTTGAAATTAAAATTTGCCTCAACCTTATTTAGTATATTCTTTATGAAAACAGTGCCTATTGACCATCTATATCATGAATTCATTCAATTTAATAATCAATGGAGTCCTTTATCGTAAATTTCATTTCTTATTGATATTAATTGTTGAATTCAAAATTAGATATTGCCTCCCATCATTTGTCATTAGCAATGCTCCTCTATTGACCCCAAACACACTTTTTGACACATTTATCATGAAATTAACACATGTGCCTAAACAAACTAGTATATTAATAGAATCAAACAAGTATAAAGAGCATTAAAACACTAAATTTGTTTAAATCAATCAACCAAAGGAGTTAGTCATCATGGTTTGCATTTCTTACATATGTGAACTGGTTTAATTCCCAAATCATGAGACATTCTAATCACCTCATGTGAATTAGTCTCCTCTTATTATTAACAGGACTATTTTTCTTGTAATAACCTTGAAATTAAAATTTGCCTCAACTTTAATGAGTATATTCTTTATGAAAAAAATGCCTATGGACCATCTATATCATGAATTCATTCAATTTAATAAACAATGGAGTCCTTGATTGTAAATTTCATGTCTTATTGATCTTAATTGTTGAATTCAAAATTAGATATTGCTTCCCATCATTTGTCATTAGCAAGACTCCTCTTTTGACCCCAAACACACTTTTTGACACACTGATCATGAAATTAACACATGTGGGTAAACAACCTAATATATTAATTGAATCAAACAAGTATAAAGAGCATTAAAACACTAAATCTATTTAAATCCATCAACCAAAGGAGTCAGTCATCATGGTTTGCATTTCTTACATAAGTGAACTGGTTTAATTCCTAAATCATGAGACATTCTAATCACCTCATGTGAATTAGGCTCCTCTTATTGTTACTAGGACTATGTTTCATGCAATAACCTTGAAATTATATTTTGCCTCAACCTTAATGAGTATATTCTTTATGAAAAAAATGCTCATGGACCATCTATATCATGAACTCGATCAATTCAACAAACAATGGAGTCCTAGATATTAAATTTCATTTCTTATTGATATTAATTGTTGAATTCAAAATTAGATATTGCCTCCTGTCATTTGTCATTAGCAACGTTCCTCTATTGACCCCAAACACACTTTTTCAAACATTGATCATGAAATTAACACATGTGGCTAAACAACCTATTATATTAATAGAATCAAACAAGTATAAAGAGCATTAAAACACTAAATTTGTTTAAATCAATCAATCAAAGGAGTCAGTCATCATGGTTTGCATTTCTTACATATGTGAACTGGTTTAATTCCTAAATCATCAGATATTCTAATCACCTCATGTGAATTAGGCTCCTCTTATTGTTACTAGGACTATGTTTCATGCAATAAACTTGAAATTATATTTTGCCTCAACCTTAATGAGTATATTCTTTATCAAAAAAATGCCCATGGACAATCTATATCATGAATTCGTTCAATTCAACAAACAATGGAGTCCTAGATCTTAAATTTCATTTCTTGTTGATATTAATTGTTGAATTCAAAATTAGATATTGCCTCCTGTCTTTTGTCATTAGCAAGGCTCCTCTATTGACCGCAAACACACTTTTTGACACATTGATCATGAAATTAACACATGTGGCTAAACAACCTAGTATATTAATAGAATCAAACAAGTATAAAGAGCATTAAAACACTAAATTTGTTTAAATCAATCAACCAAAGGAGTCAGTCATCATGGTTTGCATTTCTTACATATGTGAACTGGTTAATTCCTAAATCATGAGACATTCTAATCACCTCATGTGAATTAGTCTTCTCTTATTATTAACAGGACTATTTTTCATGCAATAACCTTGAAATTAAAATTTGCCTCAACCTTAATGAGTATATTCTTTATGAAAAAAATGCCTATGGACCATCTATATCATGAATACATTCACTTTAAAAAACAATGGAGTCCCTGATCTTAAATTTCATTTCTTATTGATATTAATTGTTGAATTCAAAATTAGATATTGCAGGCTCCTCTATTGACCCCAAACACACTTTTTGACACATTGATCATGAAATTAACACATGTGGCTAAACAACCTAGTATATTAATAGAATCAAACAAGTATAAAGAGCATTAAAACACTAAATCTATTTAAATCAATCAACTAAAGGAGTCAGTCATTATGGTTTGCATTTCTTACATAAGTGAACTGGTTTAATTCCTAAATCATGAGACATTCTAATCACCTCATGTGATTTAGTCTCCTCTTATTATTAACAGGACTATTTTTCATGCAATAACCTTGAAATTAAAATTTGCCTCAACCTTAATGAGTATATTCTTTATGAAAAAAATGCGTATGGACCATCTATATCATGAATTCATTCAATTTAATAAACAATGGAGTCCTTAATCGTAAATTTCATTTCTTATTGATATTAATTGTTGAATTCAAAATTAGATATTGCCTCTCATCATTTGTCATTAGCAAGGCTCCTCTTTTGATCCCAAACACACTTTTTGACACATTGATCATGAAATTAACACATGTGGCTAAACAACCTAGTATATTAATAGAATCAAACAAGTATAAAGAGCATTAAAACACTAAATTTGTTTAAATCAATCAACCAACGGAGTTAGTCATCATGGTTTGCATTTCTTACATATGTGAACTGGTTTAATTCCTAAATCATGAGACATTCTAATCACCTCATGTGAATTAGTCTCCTCTTATTTTTAACAGGACTATTTTTCATGCAATAACCTTGAAATTAAAATTTGCCTCAACTTTAATGAGTATATTCTTTATGAAAAAAATGCCCATGGACGATCTATATCATGAATTCATTCAATTCAACAAACAATGGATTCGTAGATCTTAAATTTCATTTCTTGTTGATATTAATTGTTGAATTCAAAATTAGATATTTCCTCCCGTCATTTGTCATTAGCAAGGCTCCTCTTTTGACCCCAAACACACTTTTTGACACATTAATCATGAAACTAACACATGTGGCTAAACAACCTAGTATATTAATAGAATCAAACAAGTATAAAGAGCATTAAAACACAAAATTAGTTTAAATCAATCAACCAAAGGAGTCAGTCATCATGGTTTGCATTTCTTACATAAGTGAACTGCTTTAATTCCCAAATCATGAGACATTCTAATCACCTCATGTGAATTAGTCTCCTCTTATTATTAACAGGACTATTTTTCATGCAATAAGCTTGAAATTAAAATTTGCCTCAACCTTAATGAGTATATTCTTTATGAAGAAAATTCCCATGGACCATGTATATCACGAATTCTTTCAATTCAAGAAACAATGGAGTCCTAGATCTTAAATTTCATTTCTTATTGATATTAATTGTTGAATTCAAAATTAGATATTGCCTCCCATCATTTGTCATTAGTAAGGCTCCTATTTTTGCACCAAAAACATTTTTTGACACATTGTTCATGAATTAACACATGTGGCTAAACAACTTAGTATATTAATAGAATCAAACAAGTATAAAGAGCATTAAAACACTAAATTGTTTAAATCAATCAACCAAAGGAGTTAGTCATCATGGTTTGCATTTCTTACATATGTGAACTGGTTTAATTCCCAAATCATGAGACATTCTAATCACCTCATGTGAATTAGTCCCCTCTTATTATTAACAGGACTATTTTTCTTGCAATAACCTTGAAATTAAAATTTGCCTCAACTTTAATGAGTATATTCTTTATGAAAAAAATGCCTATGGACCATCTATATCATGAATTCTTTCAATTTAATAAACAATGGAGTCCTAGATCTTAAATTTCATTTCTTATTGATATTAATTGTTGAATTCAAAATTAGATATTGCCTCCTGTCTTTTGTCATTAGCAAGGCTCCTCTTTTGACCCCAAACACACTTTTTGACACATTGATCATGAAATTAACACATGTGGCTAAACAACCTAGTATATTAATAGAATCAAACAAGTATAAAGAGCATTAAAACACTAAATTTGTATAAATCAATCAAACAAAGGAGTCAGTCATCATGGTTTGCATTTCTTACATATGTGAACTGGTTTAAATCCTAAATCATGAGACATTCTAATCACCTCATGTGAATTAGTCTCCTCTTATTATTAACAGGACTATTTTTCATGCAATAACCTTGAAATTAAAATTTGCCTCAACCTTAATGAGTATATTCTTTATGAAAAAAATGCGTATGGACCATCTATATCATGAATTCATTCAATTTAATAAACGATGGAGTCCTTAATCGTAAATTTCATTTCTTATTGATATTAATTGTTGAATTCAAAATTAGATATTGCCTCCTGTCTTTTGTCATTAGCAAGGCTCCTCTTTTGACCCCAAACACACTTTTTGACACATTGATCATGAAATTAACACATGTGGCTAAACAACCTAGTATATTAATAGAATCAAACAAGTATAAAGAGCATTAAAACACAAAATTAGTTTAAATCAATCAACCAAAGGAGTCAGTCATCATGGTTTGCATTTCTTACATAAGTGAACTGCTTTAATTCCTAAATCATGAGACATTCTAATCACCTCATGTGAATTAGTCTCCTCTTATTATTAACAGGACTATTTTTCATGCAATAACCTTGAAATTAAAATTTGCCTCAACCTTAATGAGTATATTCTTTATGAAAAAAATGCGTATGGACCATCCATATCATGAATTCATTCAATTTAATAAACGATGGAGTCCTTAATCGTAAATTTCATTTCTTATTGATATTAATTGTTGAATTCAAAATTAGATATTGCCTCCTGTCTTTTGTCATTAGCAAGGCTCCTCTTTTGACCCCAAACACACTTTTTGACACATTGATCATGAAATTAACACATGTGGCTAAACAACCTAGTATATTAATAGAATCAAACAAGTATAAAGAGCATTAAAACACTAAATTTGTTTAAATCAATCAACCAGCGGATTCAGTCATCATGGTTTGCATTTCTTACATATGTAAAATGGTTTAATTCCTAAATCATGAGACATTCTAATCACCTCATGTGAATTAGGCACCTCTTATTATTAACAGGACTATTTTTCATGCAATAACCTTGAAATTAAAATTTGCCTCAACCTTAATGAGTATATTCTTTATGAAAAAAATGCGTATGGACCATCTATATCATGAATTCATTCAATTTAAGAAACAATGGAGTCCTTGATCGTAAATTTCATTTCTTATTGATATTAATTGTTGAATTCAAAATTAGATATTGCCTCCCATCATTTGTCATTAGCAAGGCTCCTCTATTGACCCCAAACACACTTTTTGACACATTGATCATGAAATTAACACATGTGGCTAAACAAACTACTATATTAATAGAATCAAACAAGTATAAAGAGCATTAAAACACTAAATTTGTTTAAATCAATCAACCGAAGGAGTTAGTCATCATGGTTTAATTCCCAAATCATGAGACATTCTAATCACCTCATGTGAATTAGTCTCCTCTTATTATTAACAGGACTATTTTTCTTGCAATAACCTTGAAATTAAAATTTGCCTCAACTTTAATGAGTATATTCTTTATGAAAAAAATGCCTATGGACCATCTATATCAAGAATACATTCAATTTAATAAACAATGGAGTCCTTGATCTTAAATTTCATTTCTTATTGATATTAATTATTGAATTCAAAATTAGATATTGCCTCCCATCATTTGTCATTAGCAAGACTCCTCTTTTGACCCCAAACACACTTTTTGACACATTGATCATGAAATTAACACATGTGGCTAAACAACCTAGTATATTAATTGAATCAAACAAGTATAAAGAGCATTAAAACACTAAATTTGTTTAAATCAATCAACCAACGGAGTCAGTCATCATGGTTTGCATTTCTTACATATGTGAACTGGTTTAATTCCCAAATCATGAGACATTCTAATCACCTCATGTGAATTAGGCTCCTCTTATTGTTACGAGGACTATGTTTCATGCAATAACCTTGAAATTATATTTTGCCTCAACCTTAATGAGTATATTCTTTATGAAAAAAATGCGCATGGACCATCTATATCATGAATTCGTTCAATTCAACAAACAATGGAGTCCTAGATCTTAAATTTCATTTCTTATTGATATTAATTATTGAATTCAAAATTAGATACTGCCTCCTGTCATTTGTCATTAGCAAGGCTCCTCTATTGACCCCAAACACACTTTTTGACACATTGATCATGAAATTAACACATGTGGCTAAACAACCTAGTATATTAATAGAATCAAACAAGTATAAAGAGCATTAAAACACTAAATTTGTTTAAATCAATCAACCAAAGGAGTCAGTCATCATGGTTTGCATTTCTTACATATGTGAACTTTTTTAATTCCTATATCATGAGACATTCTAATCACCTCATGTGAATTAGTCTCCTCTTATTATTAACAGGACTATTTTTCATGCAATAACCTTGAAATTAAAATTTGCCTCAACCTTAATGAGTATATTCTTTATGAAAAAAATGCCTATGGACCATCTATATCATGAATACATTCACTTTAAAAAACAATGGAGTCCTTGATCTTAAATTTCATTTCTTATTGATATTAATTGTTGAATTCAAAATTAGATATTGCAGGCTCCTCTATTGACCCCAAACACACTTTTTGACACATTGATCATGAAATTAACACATGTGGCTAAACAACCTAGTATATTAATAGAATCAAACAAGTATAAAGAGCATTAAAACACTAAATCTATTTAAATCCATCAACCAAAGGAGTCAGTCATCATGGTTTGCATTTCTTACATAAGTGAACTGGTTTAATTCCTAAATCATGAGACATTCTAATCACCTCATGTGATTTAGTTTCCTCTTATTATTAACAGGACTATTTTTCATGCAATAACCTTGAAATTAAATTTTGCCTCAACCTTAATGAGTATATTCTTTATGAAAAAAATGCGTATGGACCATTTATATCATGAATTTATTCAATTTAATAAACAATGGAGTCCTTAATCGTAAATTTCATTTCTTATTGATATTAATTGTTGAATTCAAAATTAGATATTCCCTCCCATCATTTGTCATTAGCAAGGCTCCACTTTTGATCCCAAACACACTTTTTGACACATTGATCATGAAATTAACACATGGGGCTAAACAACTTAGTATATTAATAGAATCAAACAAGCATAAAGAGCATTAAAACACTAAATTTGTTTAAATCAATCGACCAACGGAGTTAGTCATCATGGTTTGCATTTCTTACATATGTGAACTGGTTTAATTCCTAAATCATGAGACATTCTAATCACCTCATGTGAATTAGTCTCCTCTTATTTTTAATAGGACTATTTTTCATGCAATAACCTTGAAATTAAAATTTGCCTCAACCTTAATGAGTATATTCTTTATGAAAAAAATGCCCAGGGACGATCTATATCATGAATTCATTCAATTCAACAAAAAATGGATTCGTAGATCTTAAATTTCATTTCTTATTGATTTTAATTGTTGAATTTAAAATTAGATATTTCCTCCCGTCATTTGTCATTAGCAAGGCTCATCTTTTGACCCCAAACACACTTTTTGACACATTAATCATGAAATTGACACATGTGGCTAAACAACCTAGTATATTAATAGAATCAAACAAGTATAAAGAGCATTAAAACACAAAATTAGTTTAAATCAATCAACCAAAAGAGTCAGTCATCATGGTTTGCATTTCTTACATAAGTGAGCTGCTTTAATTCCTAAATCATGAGACATTCTAATCACCTCATGTGAATTAGTCTCCTCTTATTATTAACAGGACTATTTTTCATGCAATAAGCTTGAAATTAAAATTTGCCTCAACCTTAATGAGTATATTCTTTATGAAGAAAATGCTCATGGACCATCTATATCATGAATTCTTTCAATTCAACAAACAATGGAGTCCTAGATCTTAAATTTCATTTCTTATTGATATTAATTGTTGAATTCAAAATTAGATATTGCCTCCCATCATTTGTCATTAGCAAGGCTCCTCTATTGACCCCAAACTCACTTTTTAACACATTGATCATGAAATTAACACATGTGGCTAAACAACCTAGTATATTAATAGAATCAAACAAGTATAAAGAGCATTAAAACACTAAATCTATTTAAATCCATCAACCAAAGGAGTTAGTCATCATGGTTTGCATTTCTTACATAAGTGAACTGGTTTAATTCCTAAATCATGAGACATTCTAATCACGTCATGTGAATTAGGCTCCTCTTATTATTAATAGGAATATTTTTCATGCAATAATCTTGAATTTAAATTTTGCCTCAACCTTAATGAGTATATTCTTTATTAAAAAAATGCCTATGGCCCATCTATATCATGAATACATACAATTTAAAAAACAATCGAGTCCTTGATCTTAAATTTCTTTTCTTATTGATATTAATTGTTGAATTCAAAATTAGATATTGCAGGCCCCTCTATTGACCCCAAACACACTTTTTGACACAGTTATCATGAAATTAACACATGTGGCTAAACAACCTAGACTATTAATAGAATCAAACAAGTATAAAGAGCATTAAAACACTAAATATATTTAAATCCATCAACCAAAGGAGTCAGTCATCATGGTTTGCATTTCTTACATAAGTGAACTGGATTAATTCCCAAATCATGAGACATTCTAATCACGTCATGTGAATTAGGCTCCTCTTATTATTAACAGGACTATTTTTCATGCAATAACCTTGAAATTAAAATTTGACTCAACCTTAATCAGTATATTCTTTATGAAAAAAATGCGTATGGACCATCTATGTCATGAATTCATTCAATTTAATAAACAATGGAGTCCTTAATCGTAAATTTCATTTCTTATTGATATTAATTGTTGAATTCAAAATTAGATATTGCCTCCCATCATTTGTCATTAGCAAGGCTCCTCTTTTGATCCCAAACACACTTTTTGACACATTGATAAAGAAATTAACACATGTGGCTAAACAACCTAGCATATTAATAGAATCAAACAAGTATAAAGAGCATTAAAACACTAAATCTATTTAAATCCATCAACCAAAGGAGTCAGTCATCATGGTTTGCATTTCTTACATAAGTGAACTGGTTTAATTCCTAAATCATGAGACATTCTAATCACCTCATGTGATTTAGTCTCCTCTTATTATTAACAGGACTATTTTTCATGCAATAACCTTGAAATTAAAATTTTCCTCGACCTTAATGGGTATATTCTTTATGAAAAAAATGCGTATGGACCATCTATATTATGAATTCATTCAATTTAATAAACAATGGAGTCCTTAATCGTGAATTTCATTTCTTATTGAGATTAATTGTTGAATTCAAAATTAAATATTGCCTCCCATCATTTGTCATTAGCAAGGCTCCTCTTTTGATCCCAAACACAATTTTTGACACATTGATCATGAAATTAACACATGTGGCTAAACAACCTAGTATATTAATAGAATGAAACAAGTATAAAGAGCATTAAAACACTAAATTTGTTTAAATCAATCAACCAACGGAGTTAGTCATCATGGTTTGCATTTCTTACATATGTGAAATGGTTTAATTCCTAAATCATGAGACATTCTAATCACCTCATGTGAATTAGTCTCCTCTTATTTTTAACAGGACTATTTTTCATGCAATAACCTTGAAATTAAAATTTGCCTCAACCTTAATTAGTATATTCTTTATGAAAAAAATGCCCATGGACGATCTATATCATGAATTCATTCAATTCAACAAACAATGGATTCGTAGATCTTAAATTTCATTTCTTATTGATATTAATTGTTGAATTCAAAATTAGATATTTCCTCCCATCATTTGTCATTAGCAAGGCTCCTCTTTTGACCCCAAACACACTTTTTGAGACATTAATCATGAAATTAACACATGTGGCTAAACAACGTAGTATATTAATAGAATCAAACAAGCACAAAGAGCATTAAAACACTAAATTAGTTTAAATTAATCAACCAAAGGAGTCAGTCATCATGGTTTGCATTTCTTACATAAGTGAACTGGTTTAATTCCTACATCATGAGACATTCTGATCACCTCATGTGAATTAGTCTCCTCTTATTATTAACAGGACTATTTTTCATGCAATAAGCTTGAAATTAAAATTTGCCTCAACCTTAATGAGTATATTCTTTATGAAGAAAATGCCCATGGACCATCTATATCATGAATTCTTTCAATTCAACAAACAATGGAGTCCTAGATCTTAAATTTCATTTCTTATTGATATTAATTGTTGAATTCAAAATTAGATATTGCCTCCCATCATTTGTCTTTAGTAAGGCTCCTATTTTTGCGCCAAAAACATTTTTTGACACATTGTTCATGAATTAACACATGTGGCTAAACAACCTAGTATATTAATAGAATCAAACAAGTATAAAGAGCATTAAAACACTCAATTTATTTAAATCAATCAACCAAAGGAGTTAGTCATCATGGTTTGCATTTCTTACATATGTGAACTGGTTTAATTCCTAAATCATGAGACATTCTAATCACCTCATGTGAATTAGGCTCCTCTTATTATTAACAGGACTATTTTTCATGCAATAACCTTGAAATGAAAATTTGCCTCAACCTTAATGAGTATATTCTTTATTAAAAAAATGCCTATGGCCCATCTATATCATGAATACATTCAATTTAAAAAACAATGGAGTCCTTGATCTTAAATTTCATTTCTTATTGATATTAATTGTTGAATTCAAAATTAGATATTGCAGGCTCCTCTATTGACCCCAAACACACTTTTTGACACAGTTATCATGAAATTAACACATGTGGCTAAACAAACTAGTATATTAATAGAATCAAACAAGTATAAAGAGCATTAAAACACTAAATATATTTAAATCCATCAACCAAAGGAGTCAGTCATCATGGTTTGCATTTCTTACATAAGTGAACTGGTTTAATTCCTAAATCATGAGACATTCTAATCACGTCATGTGAATTAGGCTCCTCTTATTATTAACAGGACTATTTTTCACGTAAGAACCTTGAAATTAAATTTTGCCTCAACCTTAATGAGTATATTCTTTATGAAAAAAATGCCTATGGACCATCTATATCATGAATACATTCAATTTAATAAACAATGGAGTCCTTTATCTTAAATTTGATTTCTTATTGATATTAATTGTTGAATTCAAAATTTGATATTGCCTCCCATCATTTGTCATTAGCAAGGCTCCTCTATTGACCCCAAACACTCTTTTTGACACATTGATCATGAAATTAACACATGTGGCTAAACGAACTAGTATATTAATAGAATCAAACAAGTATAAAGAGCATTAAAACACTAAATTTATTTAAATCCATCAACCAAAGGAGTCAGTCATCATGGTTTGCATTTCTTACATAAGTGAACTGGTTTAATTCCTAAATCATGAGACATTCTAATCACGTCATGTGAATTAGGCTCCTCTTATTATTAACAGGACTATTTTTCACGTAAGAACCTTGAAATTAAATTTTGCCTCAACCTTAATGAGTATATTCTTTATGAAAAAAATGCCTATGGACCATCTATATCATGAATACATTCAATTTAATAAACAATGGAGTCCTTTATCTTAAATTTCATTTCTTATTGATATTAATTGTTGAATTCAAAATTTGATATTGCCTCCCATCATTTGTCATTAGCAAGGCTCCTCTATTGACCCCAAACACTCTTTTTGACACATTGATCATGAAATTAACACATGTGGCTAAACGAACTAGTATATTAATAGAATCAAATAAGTATAAAGAGCATTAAAACACTAAATTTGTTTAAATCAATCAACCAAAGGAGTTGGTCATCATGGTTTGCATTTCTTACATATGTTAACTGGTTTAATTCCGAAATCATGAGACATTCTAATCACCTCATGTGAATTAGTCTCCTCTTATTATTTACAGGACTATTTTTCATGCAATAACCTTGAAATTACAATTTGCGTCAACTTTCATGAGTATATTCTTTATTAAAAAAATGCCTATGGACCATCTATATCATGAATTCATTCAATTTAATAAACAATGGAGTCCTTGATCGTAAATTTCATTCCGTAGTGATATTAATTGTTGAATTCAAAATTAGATATTGCCTCCCATCATTTGTCATTAGCAAGACTCCTCTTTTGACCCCAAACACACTTTTTGACACATTGATCATGAAATTAACACATGTGGCTAAACAACCTAGTATATTAATTGAATCAAACAAGTATAAAGAGCATTAAAACACTAAATTTGTTTAAATCAATTAACCAACGGAGTCAGTCATCATGGTTTGCATTTCTTACATATGTGAACTGGTTTAATTCCTAAATCATGAGACATTCTAATCACCTCATGTGAATTAGTCTCCTCTTATTATTAACAAGACTATTTTTCATGCAATAACCTTGAAATTAAAATTTGCCTCAACCTTAAGGAGTATATTCTTTATGAAAAAAATGCCCATGGACAATCTATATCATGAATTCATTCAATTCTACAGACAATGGATTCATAGATCTTAAATTTCATTTCTTATTGATATTAATTGTTGAATTCAAAATTAGGTATTGCCTCCCGTCATTTGTCATTAGCAAGGCTCCTCTTTTGACCCCAAAAACACTTTTTGACACATTGATCATGAAATTAACACATGTGTTTAAATAACCTAGTATATTAATAGAATCAAACAAGTATAAAGAGTATTAAAACACTAAATTAGTTTAAATCAATCAACCAAAGGAGTCAGTCTTCATGGTTTGCATTTCTTACATAAGTGAACTGGTTTAATTCCTAAATGATGAGACATTCTAATCACCTCATGTGAATTAGTCTCCTCTTATTATTAACAGGACTAATTTTCATGCAACAACCTTCAAATTAAAATTTGCATCAACCTTAATGAGTATATTCTTTATTAAGAAAATGCCCATGGACCATCTATCTCACGAATTCTTTCAATTCAACAAACAATGGAGTCCTAGATTTTAAATTTCATTTCTTATTGATATTAATTGTTGAATTCAAAATTAGATATTGTCTCCCATCATTTGTCATTAGTAAGGCTCCTATTTTTGCACCAAACACAGTTTTTGACACATTGTTCATGAATTAACACATGTGGCTAAACAACCTAGTATATTAATAGAATCAAACAAGTATAAAGAGCATTAAAACACTCAATTTATTTAAATCAATCAACCAAAGGAGTCAATCATCATGTTTTGCATTTCTTACATATGTGAACTGGTTTAATTCCTAAATCATGAGACATTCTAATCACCTCATGTGAATTAGGCTCCTCTTATTATTAACAGGACTATTTTTCATGCAATAACCTTGAAATTAAAATTTGCCTCAACCTTAATGTGTATATTTTTTATTAAAAAAATGCCTATGGCCCATCTATATCATGAATACATTCAATTTAAAAAACAATGGTGTCCTTGATCTTAAATTTCATTTCTTATTGATATTAATTGTTGAATTCAAAATTAGATATTGCAGGCTCCACTATTGACCCCAAACACACTTTTTGACACATTTATCATCAAATTAACACATTTTGCTAAACAACCTAGCATATTAATAGAATCAAACAAGTATAAAGAGCATTAAAACACTAAATCTATTTAAATCCATTAACCAAAGGAGTCAGTCATCATGGTTTGCATTTCTTTCATAAGTGAACTGGTTTAATTCCTAAATCATGAGACATTCTAATCACCTCATGTGAATTAGCCTCCTCTTATTATTAACAGGACTATTTTTCATGCAATAACCTTGAAATTAAAATTTTCCTCAACCTCAATGAGTATATTCTTTATGAAAAAAATGCCTATCGACCATCTATATTATGAATACATTCAATTTAAAAAACAATGGAGTACTTGATCTTAAATTTCTTTTCTTATTGATATTAATTGTTGAATTCAAAATTAGATATTGCAGGCTCCACTATTGACCCCAAACACACTTTTTGACACAGTTATCATCAAATTAACACATGTGGCTAAACAACCTAGCATATTAATAGAATCAAACAAGTATAAAGAGCATTAAAACACTAAATTTATTTAAATCCATCAACCAAAGGAGTCAGTCATCATGGTTTGCATTTCTTACATATGTGAACTGGTTTAATTCCTAAATCATGAGACATTCTAATCACCTCATGTGAATTAGTCTCCTCTTATTATTAACAGGACTATGACTCATGCAATAACCTTGAAATTAAAATTTGCCTCAAACTTAGTGAGTATATTCTTTATGAAAAAAATGCGTATGGACCATCTATATCATGAATTCATTCAATTTAATAAACAATGAGGTCCTTGATCGTAAATTTCATTTCTTATTGATATTAATTGTTGAATTCAAAATTAGATATTGCCTCCCATCATTTGTCATTAGCAAGGCTCCTCTTTTGACCCCAAACACACTTTTTGACACATTGATCATGAAATTAACACATGTGGCTAAACAACCTAGTATATCAATAGAATCAAACAAGTATAAAGAGCATTAAAACACTAAATTTGTTTAAATCAATCAACCAACGGAGTCAGTCATCATGGTTTGCATTTCTTACATAAGGGAACTGGTTTAATTCCTAAATCATGAGACATTCTAATCACCTCATGTGAATTAGTCTCCTCTTATTATTAACACGACTATTTTTTCATGCAATAACCTTGAAATTAAAATTTGCCTCAACCTTAACGAGTATATTCTTTATGAAGCAAATGCCCATGGACCATCTATATCATGAATTCTTTGAATTCAACAAACAATGGGCTCGTAGATCTTAAATTTCATTTCTTATTGATATTATTTGTTGAATTCAAAATTAGATATTGCCTCCCATCATTTGTCATTAGCAAGGCTCCTCTATTGACCCCAAACTCACTTTTTGACACATTGATCATGAAATTAACACATGTGGCTAAACAACCTAGTATATAAATTGAATCAAACAAGTATAAAGAGCATTAAAACGCTAAATCTATTTAAATCCATCAACCAAAGGAGTCAGTCATCATGGTTTGCATTTCTTACATAAGTGAACTGGTTTAATTCCTAAATCATGAGACATTCTAATCACCTCATGTGAATTAGGCTCCTCTTATTGTTACTAGGACTATGTTTCATGCAATAACCTTGAAATTATATTTTGCCTCAACCTTAATGAGTATATTCTTTATGAAAAAAATGCCTATGGACCATCTATATCATGAATACATTCACTTTAAAAAACAATGGAGTACTTGATCTTAAATTTCATTTCTTATTGATATTAATTGTTGAATTCAAAATTAGATATTGCAGGCTCCTCTATCGACCCCAAACACACTTTTTGACGCATTGATCATGAAATTAACACATGTGGCTAAACAACCTGGTATATTAATAGAATCAACCAAGTATAAGGAGCATTAAAACACTAAATCAATTTAAATCCATCAACCAAAGGAGTCAGTTATAATGGTTTGCATTTCTTACATAAGTGAACTGGTTTAATTCCTAAATCATGAGACATTCTAATCACCTCATGTGAATTAGTCTCCTCTTATTATTAACAGGACTATTTTTCATGCAATAACCTTGAAATGAAATTTTGCATCAACCTTAATGAGTATATTCTTTATGAAAAAAATGCCTATGGACCATATATATCATGAATTCATTCAATTTAATAAACAATGGAGTCCTTAATCGTAAATTTCATTTCTTATTGATATTAATTGTTGAATTCAAAATTAGATATTGCCTCCCATCATTTGTCATTAGCCAGGCTCCACTTTTCACCCCAAACACACTTTTTGACACATTGATCATGAAATTAACACATGTGGCTAAACAACCTAGTATATTAATAGAATCAAACAAGTATAAAGAGCATTAAAACACTAAATTTGTTTAAATCAATCAACCAACAGAGTCAGTCATCATGGTTTGCATTTCTTACATAAGGGAACTGGTTTAATTCCTAAATCATGAGACATTCTAATCACCTCATGTGAATTAGTCTCCTCTTATTATTAACACGACTATTTTTCATGCAATAACCTTGAAATTAAAATTTGCCTCAAAGTTAGTGAGTATATTCTTTATGAAAAAAATGCGTATGGACCATCTATGTCACGAATTCATTCAATTTAATAAACAATGGAGTCCTTGATCGTAAATTTCATTTCTTATTGATATTAATTGTTGAATTCAAAATTAGATATTACCTCCCATCATTTGTCAGTAGCAAGGCTCCTCTTTTGACCCCAAACACACTTTTTGACACATTGATCATGAAATTAACACATGTGGCTAAACAACCTAGTATATAAATTGAATCAAACAAGTATAAAGAGCATTAAAACACTAAATCTATTTAAATCCATCAACCAAAGGAGTCAGTCATCATGGTTTGCATTTCTTACATAAGTGAACTGGTTTAATTCCTAAATCATGAGACATTCTAATCACCTCATGTGAATTAGTCTCCTCTTATTATTAACAGGACTATGACTCATGCAATAACCTTGAAATTAAAATTTGCCTCAAACTTAGTGAGTATATTCTTTATGAAAAAAATGCGTATGGACCATCTATATCATGAATTCATTCAATTTAATAATGAATGAAGTCCTTGATCGTAAATTTCATTTCTTATTGATATTAATTGTTGAATTCAAAATTAGATATTGCCTCCCATCATTTGTCATTAGCAAGGCTCCTCTATTGACCCCAAACACACTTTTTGACACATTGATCATGAAATTAACACATGTGGCTAAACAACCTAGTATATCAATAGAATCAAACAAGTATAAAGAGCATTAAAACACTAAATTTGTTTAAATCAATCAACCAACGGAGTCAGTCATCATGGTTTGCATTTCTTACATAAGGGAACTGGTTTAATTCCTAAATCATGAGACATTCTAATCACCTCATGTGAATTAGTCTCCTCTTATTATTAACACGACTATTTTTCATGCAATAACCTTGAAATTAAAATTTGCCTCAACCTTAACGAGTATATTCTTTATGAAGCAAATGCCCATGGACCATCTATATCATGAATTCTTTGAATTCAACAAACAATGGGCTCGTAGATCTTAAATTTCATTTCTTATTGATATTATTTGTTGAATTCAAAATTAGATATTGCCTCCCATCATTTGTCATTAGCAAGGCTCCTCTATTGACCCCAAACTCACTTTTTGACACATTGATCATGAAATTAACACATGTGGCTAAACAACCTAGTATATAAAATTGAATCAAACAAGTATAAAGAGCATTAAAACGCTAAATCTATTTAAATCCATCAACCAAAGGAGTCAGTCATCATGGTTTGCATTTCTTACATAAGTGAACTGGTTTAATTCCTAAATCATGAGACATTCTAATCACCTCATGTGAATTAGGCTCCTCTTATTGTTACTAGGACTATGTTTCATGCAATAACCTTGAAATTATATTTTGCCTCAACCTTAATGAGTATATTCTTTATGAAAAAAATGCCTATGGACCATCTATATCATGAATACATTCACTTTAAAAAAACAATGGAGTACTTGATCTTAAATTTCATTTCTTATTGATATTAATTGTTGAATTCAAAATTAGATATTGCAGGCTCCTCTATCGACCCCAAACACACTTTTTGACGCATTGATCATGAAATTAACACATGTGGCTAAACAACCTGGTATATTAAATAGAATCAACCAAGTATAAGGAGCATTAAAACACTAAATCAATTTAAATCCATCAACCAAAGGAGTCAGTTATAATGGTTTGCATTTCTTACATAAGTGAACTGGTTTAATTCCTAAATCATGAGACATTCTAATCACCTCATGTGAATTAGTCTCCTCTTATTATTAACAGGACTATTTTTCATGCAATAACCTTGAAATGAAATTTTGCATCAACCTTAATGAGTATATTCTTTATGAAAAAAATGCCTATGGACCATATATATCATGAATTCATTCAATTTAATAAACAATGGAGTCCCTTAATCGTAAATTTCATTTCTTATTGATATTAATTGTTGAATTCAAAATTAGATATTGCCTCCCATCATTTGTCATTAGCCAGGCTCCACTTTTCACCCCAAACACACTTTTTGACACGTTGATCATGAAATTAACACATGTGGCTAAACAACCTAGTATATTAATAGAATCAAACAAGTATAAAGAGCATTAAAACACTAAATTTGTTTAAATCAATCAACCAACAGAGTCAGTCATCATGGTTTGCATTTCTTACATATGTGAACTGGTTTAATTCCTAAATCATGAGACATTCTAATCACCTCATGTGAATTAGTCTCCTCTTATTATTAACACGACTATTTTTCATGCAATAACCTTGAAATTAAAATTTGCCTCAAAGTTAGTGAGTATATTCTTTATGAAAAAAATGCGTATGGACCATCTATGTCACGAATTCATTCAATTTAATAAACAATGGAGTCCTTGATCGTAAATTTCATTTCTTATTGATATTAATTGTTGAATTCAAAATTAGATATTACCTCCCATCATTTGTCAGTAGCAAGGCTCCTCTTTTGACCCCAAACACACTTTTTGACACATTGATCATGAAATTAACACATGTGGCTAAACAACCTAGTATATAAATTGAATCAAACAAGTATAAAGAGCATTAAAACACTAAATCTATTTAAATCCATCAACCAAAGGAGTCAGTCATCATGGTTTGCATTTCTTACATAAGTGAACTGGTTTAATTCCTAAATCATGAGACATTCTAATCACCTCATGTGAATTAGGCTCCTCTTATTGTTACTAGGACTATGTTTCATGCAATAACCTTGAAATTATATTTTGCCTCAACCTTAATGAGTATATTCTTTATGAAAAAAATGCCTATGGACCATCTATATCATGAATACATTCACTTTAAAAAACAATGGAGTACTTGATCTTAAATTTCATTTCTTATTGATATTAATTGTTGAATTCAAAATTAGATATTGCAGGCTCCACTATTGACCCCAAACACACTTTTTGACACAGTTATCATCAAATTAACACATGTGGCTAAACAACCTAGCATATTAATAGAATCAAACAAGTATAAAGAGCATTAAAACACTAAATTTATTTAAATCCATCAACCAAAGTTGTCAGTCATCATGGTTTGCATTTCTTACATAAGTGAACTGGTTTAATTCCTAAATCATGAGACATTCTAATCACCTCATGTGAATTAGGCTCCTCTTATTGTTACTAGGACTATGTTTTCATGCAATAAACTTGAAATTATATTTTGCCTCAACCTTAATGAGTATATTCTTTATGAAAAAAATGCCCATCTACCATCTATATCATGAATTCTTTCAATTCAACAAACAATGGAGTCCTAGATCTTAAATTTCATTCCTTATTGATATTAATTGTTGAATTCAAAATTAGATATTGCCTCCCATCATTTGTCATTAGCAAGGCTCCTCTATTGACCCCAAACACACTTTTTGACACATTGATCATGAAATTAACACATGTGTGTAAACAACCTAGTATATTAATAGAATCAAACAAGTATAAAGAGCATTAAAACACTAAATTAGTTTAAATCAATCAACCAAAGGAGTCAGTCATCATGGTTTGCATTTCTTACATATGTGAACTGGTTTAATTCCTAAATCATGAGACATTCTAATCACCTCATGTGAATTAGTCTCCTCTTATTATTTACAGGACTATTTTTCATGCAATAACCTTGAAATTAAAATTTGCCTCAACCTTAAGGAGTATATTCTTTATGAAAAAAATGCCCATGGACAATCTATATCATGAATTCATTCAATTCAACAAACACTGGATTCATAGATCTTAAATTTCATTTCTTATTGATATTAATTGTTGAATTCAAAATTAGGTATTGCCTCCCGTCATTTGTCATTAGCAAGGCTCCTCTTTTGACCCCAAACACACTTTTTGACACATTGATCATGAAATTCACACATGTGGCTAAGCAACCTAGTATATTAATCGACTCAAACAAGTATAAAGAGCATTAAAACACTAAATTAGTTTAAATCAATCAACCAAAGGAGTCAGTCATCGTGGTTTGCATTTCTTACATAAGTGAACTGGTTTAATTCCTAAATCATGAGACATTCTAATCTCCTCATGTGAATTAGTCTCCTCTTATTGTTACCAGGACTATGTTTCATGCAATAACCTTGAAATTAAATTTTGCCTCAACCTTAATGAGTATATTCTTTAAGAAAAAAATGCCCATGGACCATCTATATCATGAATTCTTTCAATTCAACAAACATAGGAGTCCTAGATCTTAAATTTCATTTCTTATTGATATTAATTGTTGAATTCAAAATTAGATATTGCCTCCCATCATTTGTCATTAGCAAGGCTCCGGTTTTTACACCAAACATAGTTTTTGACACATTGATCATGAAATTAACACATGTGGCTAAACAACCTGTTATATTAATAGAATCAAACAAGTATAAAGAGCATTAAAACACTAAATCTATTTAAATCCATCAACCAAAGGAGTCAGTCATCATGGTTTGCATTTCTTACATAAGTGAACTGGTTTAATTCCTAAATCATGAGACATTCTAATCACCTCATGTGAATTAGTCTCCTCTTATTATTAACAGGACTATGTCTCATGCAATAACCTTGAAATTAAAATTTGCCTCAAACTTAGTGAGTATATTCTTTATGAAAAAAATGCGTATGGACCATCTATATCATGAATTCATTCAATTTAATAAACAATGAAGTCCTTGATCGTAAATTTCATTTCTTATTGATATTAATTGTTGAATTCAAAATTAGATATTGCCTCCCATCATTTGTCATTAGCAAGGCTCCTCTTTTGACCCCAAACACACTTTTTGACACATTGATCATGAAATTAACACATGTGGCTAAACAACCTAGTATATCAATAGAATCAAACAAGTATAAAGAGCATTAAAACACTAAATTTGTTTAAATCAATCAACCAACGGAGTCAGTCATCATGGTTTGCATTTCTTACATAAGGGAACTGGTTTAATTCCTAAATCATGAGACATTCTAATCACCTCATGTGAATTAGTCTCCTCTTATTATTAACACGACTATTTTTCATGCAATAACCTTGAAATTAAAATTTGCCTCAACCTTAACGAGTATATTCTTTATGAAGCAAATGCCCATGGACCATCTATATCATGAATTCTTTGAATTCAACAAACAATGGGATCGTAGATCTTAAATTTCATTTCTTATTGATATTATTTGTTGAATTCAAAATTAGATATTGCCTCCCATCATTTGTCATTAGCAAGGCTCCTCTATTGACCCCAAACTCACTTTTTGACACATTGATCATGAAATTAACACATGTGGCTAAACAACCTAGTATATAAATTGAATCAAACAAGTATAAAGAGCATTAAAACACTAAATCTATTTAAATCCATCAACCAAAGGAGTCAGTCATCATGGTTTGCATTTCTTACATAAGTGAACTGGTTTAATTCCTAAATCATGAGACATTCTAATCACCTCATGTGAATTAGGCTCCTCTTATTGTTACTAGGACTATGTTTCATGCAATAACCTTGAAATTATATTTTGCCTCAACCTTAATGAGTATATTCTTTATGAAAAAAAATGCCTATGGACCATCTATATCATGAATACATTCACTTTAAAAAACAATGGAGTACTTGATCTTAAATTTCATTTCTTATTGATATTAATTGTTGAATTCAAAATTAGATATTGCAGGCTCCTCTATCGACCCCAAAACACACTTTTTGACGCATTGATCATTAAATTAACACATGTGGCTAAACAACCTGGTATATTAATAGAATCAACCAAGTATAAGGAGCATTAAAACACTAAATCAATTTAAATCCATCAACCAAAGGAGTCAGTTATAATGGTTTGCATTTCTTACATAAGTGAACTGGTTTAATTCCTAAATCATGAGACATTCTAATCACCTCATGTGAATTAGTCTCCTCTTATTATTAACAGGACTATTTTTCATGCAATAACCTTGAAATGAAATTTTGCATCAACCTTAATGAGTATATTCTTTATGAAAAAAATGCCTATGGACCATATATATCATGAATTCATTCAATTTAATAAACAATGGAGTCCTTAATCGTAAATTTCATTTCTTATTGATATTAATTGTTGAATTCAAAATTAGATATTGCCTCCCATCATTTGTCATTAGCAAGGCTCCTCTTTTGACCCCAAACACACTTTTTGACACATTGATCATGAAATTAACACATGTGGCTAAACAACCTAGTATATTAATGGAATCAAACAAGTATAAAGAGCATTAAAACACTAAATTTGTTTAAATCAATCAACCAACGGAGTCAGTCATCATGGTTTGCATTTCTTACATATGTGAACTGGTTTAATTCCTAAATCATGAGGCATTCTAATCACCTCATGTGAATTAGTCTCCTCTTCTTTTTAACAGGACTATTTTTCATGCAATAACCTTGAAATTAAAATTTGCTTCAACCTTAATGAGTATATTCTTTATGAAAAAAATGCCCATGGATGATCAATATCATGAATTCATTCAATTCAACAAACAATGGATTCGTAGATCTTAAATTTCATTTTTTATTGATATTAATTGTTGAATTCAAAATTAGATATTGCCTCCCATCATTTGTCATTAGCAAGGCTCCGCTTTTTACCCCAAACACACTTTTTGACACATTCATCATGAAATTAACACATGTGGCAAAACAACCTAGTATATTAATAGAATCAAACAAGTATAAAGAGCATTAAAACAATAAATCTATTTAAATCCATCAACCAAAGGAGTCAGTCATCGTGGTTTGCTTTTCTTACATAAGGGAACTGGTTTAATTCTTAAATCATGAGACATTCTAATCACCTCATGTGAATTAGTCACCTCTTATTATTAACAGGACTATTTTTCATGCAATAACTTTCAAATTAAAATCTGCCTCACACTTAATGAGTATATTCTTTATGACAAAAATGCGTATGGACCATCTATATCATGAATTCATTCAATTTAATAAACAATGGAGTCCTTAATCGTAAATTTCATTTCTTATTGATATTAATTGTTGAATTCAAAATTAGATATTGCCTCCCATCATTTGTCATTAGCCAGGCTCCACTTTTCACCCCAAACACACTTTTTGACATGTTGATCATGAAATTAACACATGTGGCTAAACAACCTAGTATATTAATAGAATCAAACAAGTATAAAGAGCATTAAAACACTAAATTTGTTTAAATCAATCAACCAACAGAGTCAGTCATCATGGTTTGCATTTCTTACATAAGGGAACTGGTTTAATTCCTAAATCATGAGACATTCTAATCACCTCATGTGAATTAGTCTCCTCTTATTGTTACTAGGACTATGTTTCATGCAATAAACTTGAAATTATATTTTGCCTCAACCTTAATGAGTATATTCTTTATGAAAAAAATGCCCATCTACCATCTATATCATGAATTCTTTCAATTCAACAAACAATGGTGTCCTAGATCTTAAATTTCATTCCTTATTGATATTAATTGTTGAATTCAAAATTAAATATTGCCTCCCATCATTTGTCATTAGCAAGGCTCCTCTATTGACCCCAAACACACTTTTTGACACATTGATCATGAAATTAACACATGTGTCTAAACAACCTAGTATATTAATAGAATCAAACAAGTATAAAGAGCATTAAAACACTAAATTAGTTTAAATCAATCAACCAAAGGAGTCAGTCATCATGGTTTGCATTTCTTACATATGTGAACTGGTTTAATTCCTAAATCATGAGACATTCTAATCACCTCATGTGAATTAGTCTCCTCTTATTATTTACAGGACTATTTTTCATGCAATAACCTTGAAATTAAAATTTGCCTCAACCTTAAGGAGTATATTCTTTATGAAAAAAATGCCCATGGACAATCTATATCATGAATTCATTCAATTCAACAAACACACTGGATTCATAGATCTTAAAATTTCATTTCTTATTGATATTAATTGTTGAATTCAAAATTAGGTATTGCCTCCCGTCATTTGTCATTAGCAAGGCTCCTCTTTTGACCCCAAACACACTTTTTGACACATTGATCATGAAATTCACACATGTGGCTAAGCAACCTAGTATATTAATCGACTCAAACAAGTATAAAGAGCATTAAAACACTAAATTAGTTTAAATCAATCAACCAAAGGAGTCAGTCATCGTGGTTTGCATTTCTTACATAAGTGAACTGGTTTAATTCCTAAATCATGAGACATTCTAATCTCCTCATGTGAATTAGTCTCCTCTTATTGTTACCAGGACTATGTTTCATGCAATAACCTTGAAATTAAATTTTGCCTCAACCTTAATGAGTATATTCTTTAAGAAAAAAATGCCCATGGACCATCTATATCATGAATTCTTTCAATTCAACAAACATAGGAGTCCTAGATCTTAAATTTCATTTCTTATTGATATTAATTGTTGAATTCAAAATTAGATATTGCCTCCCATCATTTGTCATTAGCAAGGCTCCGGTTTTTACACCAAACATAGTTTTTGACACATTGATCATGAAATTAACACATGTGGCTAAACAACCTGTTATATTAATAGAATCAAACAAGTATAAAGAGCATTAAAACACTAAATCTATTTAAATCCATCAACCAAAGGAGTCAGTCATCATGGTTTGCATTTCTTACATAAGTGAACTGGTTTAATTCCTAAATCATGAGACATTCTAATCACCTCATGTGAATTAGTCTCCTCTTATTATTATTAACAGGACTATGTCTCATGCAATAACCTTGAAATTAAAATTTGCCTCAAACTTAGTGAGTATATTCTTTATGAAAAAAATGCGTATGGACCATCTATATCATGAATTCATTCAATTTAATAAACAATGAAGTCCTTGATCGTAAATTTCATTTCTTATTGATATTAATTGTTGAATTCAAAATTAGATATTGCCTCCCATCATTTGTCATTAGCAAGGCTCCTCTTTTGACCCCAAACACACTTTTTGACACATTGATCATGAAATTAACACATGTGGCTAAACAACCTAGTATATCAATAGAATCAAACAAGTATAAAGAGCATTAAAACACTAAATTTGTTTAAATCAATCAACCAACGGAGTCAGTCATCATGGTTTGCATTTCTTACATAAGGGAACTGGTTTAATTCCTAAATCATGAGACATTCTAATCACCTCATGTGAATTAGTCTCCTCTTATTATTAACAGGACTATTTTTCATGCAATAACCTTGAAATTAAAATTTGCCTCAACCTTAACGAGTATATTCTTTATGAAGCAAATGCCCATGGACCATCTATATCATGAATTCTTTGAATTTAACAAACAATGGGCTCGTTATTGATATTAATTGTTGAATTCAAAATTAGATATTGCCTCCCATCATTTTTCATTAGCAAGGCTCCACTTTTAACCCGAAACACACTTTTTGACACATTGATCATGAAATTAACACATGTGGATAAACAACCTAATATATTAATAGAATCAAACAAGTATAAAGAGCATTAAAACACTAAATCTATTTAAATCCATCAACGAAAGGAGTCAGTCATAATGGTTTGCATTTCTTACATAAGTGAACTGGTTTAATTCCTAAATCATGAGACATCCTAATCACTTCATGTGAATTAGGCTCCTTTTATTATTAACAGGACTATTTTTCATGCAATAACCTTGAAATTAAATTTTGCCTCAACCTTAATAAGTATATTCTTTATGAAAAAAATGCCTATGGACCATCTATATTATGAATACTTTCAATTTAATAAAGAATGGAGTCCTTGATCTTAAATTTCATTTCTTATTGATATTAATTGTTGAATTCAAAATTAGATATTGCCTCCCATCATTTGTCATTAGCAAGGCTCCTCTATTGACACCAATCACACCTTTTGACACATTGATCATGAAATTAACACATGTGGATAAACAACCTAATATATTAATAGAATCAAACAAGTATAAAGAGCATTAAAACACTACATTTGTTTAAATCAATCAACCAAAGGAGTCAGTCATCATGGTTTGCATTTCTTACATATGTGAACTGGTTTAATTCCTAAATCATGAGACATTCTAATCACCTCATGTGAATTAGTCTCCTCTTATTGTTAACAGGACTATTTTTCATGCAATAACCTTGAAATTAAAATTTGCCTCAACCTTAATGAGTATATTCTTTAGGAAAAAAATGCCTATGGACCATCTATATCATGAATTCATTCAATTTAATAAACAATGGAGTCCTTGATCGTAAATTTCATTTCTTATTGATTTTAATTGTTGAATTCAAAATTAGATATTGCCTCCCATCATTTGTCATTAGCAAGGCTCCACTTTTGAGCCCAAACACACTTTTAGACACATTGGTCATGAAATTAACACATGTGGCTAAACAACCTAGTATATTAATAGAATCAAACAAGTATAAAGAGCATTAAAACACTAAATTTCCTTAAATCAATCAACCAACGGAGTCAGTCGTCATGGTTTGCATTTCCTACATAAGTGAACTGGTTTAATTCCTAAATCATGAGACATTCTAATCACCTCATGTGAATTAGTCTCCTCTTATTATTAACAGGACTATTTTTCATGCAATAACCTTAAAATTAAAATTTGCCTCAAACATAGTGAGTATATTCTTTATGAAAAAAATGCGTGTGGACCATCTATATCATGAATTCATTCAATTTGATAAACAATGGAGTCCTTGATCGTAAATTTCATTTCTTATTGATATTAATTGTTGAATTCAAAATTAGATATTGCCTCCCATCATTTTTCATTAGCAAGGCTCCACTTTTGACCCGAAATACACTTTTAGACACATTGATGATGAAATTAACACATGTGGCTAAACAACCTAGTATATTAATAGAATCAAACAAGTATAAAGAGCATTAAAACACTAAATTTCCTTAAATCACTCAACCAACGGAGTCAGTCGTCATGGTTTGCATTTCCTACATAAGTGAACTGGTTTAATTCCTAAATAATGAGACATTCTAATCACCTCATGTGAATTAGTCTCCTCTTATTGTTAACAGGACTATTTTTCATGCAATAACCTTGAAATTAAATTTTGCCTCAACCTTAATGAGTATATTCTTTATGAAAAAAATGCCTATGGACCATCTATATTATGAATACATTCAATTTAATAAACAATGGAGTCCTTGATCGTAAATTTCATTTCTTATTGATATTAATTGTTGAATTCAAAATTAGAGATTGCCTCCCATCATTTGTCATTAGCAAGGCTCCTCTTTTGACCCCAAGCACACTTTTTGACACATTGATCATGAAATTAACACATGTGGCTAAACAACCTAGTATATTAATAGAATCAAACAAGTATAAAGAGCATTAAAACACTAAATTTCCTTAAATCAATCAACCAACGGAGTCAGTCGTCATGGTTTTCATTTCCTACATAAGTGAACTGGTTTAATTCCTAAATCATGAGACATTCTAATCACCTCATGTGAATTAGTCTCCTCTTATTATTAACAGGACTATTTTTCATGCAATAACCTTGAAATTAAAATTTGCCTCAAACATAGTGAGTATATTCTTTATGAAAAAAATGCGTGTGGACCATCTATATCATGAATTCATTCAATTTGATAAACAATGGAGTCCTTGATCGTAAATTTCATTTCTTATTGATATTAATTGTTGAATTCAAAATTAGATATTGCCTCCCATCATTTTTCATTAGCAAGGCTCCACTTTTGACCGGAAACACACTTTTAGACACATTGATGATGAAATTAACACATGTGGCTAAACAACCTAGTATATTAATAGAATCAAACAAGTATAAAGAGCATTAAAACACTAAATTTCCTTAAATCAATCAACCAACGGAGTCAGTCGTCATGGTTTGCATTTCCTACATAAGTGAACTAGTTTAATTCCTAAATAATTAGACATTCTAATCACCTCATGTTAATTAGTCTCCTCTTATTATTAACAGGACTATTTTTCATGCAATAACCTTGAAATTAAAAGTTGCCTCAAACTTAGTGAGTATATTCTTTATGAAAAAAATGCGTGTGGACCACCTATATCATGAATTCATTCAATTTAATAAACAATGGAGTCCTTGATCGTAAATTTCATTTCTTATTGATATTAATTGTTGAATTCAAAATTAGATATTGCCTCCCATCATTTTTCATTAGCAAGGCTCCACTTTTAACCCGAAACACACTTTTTGACACATTGATCATGAAATTAACACATGTGGATAAACAACCTAAGATATTAATAGAATCAAACAAGTATAAAGAGCATTAAAACACTAAATTTGTTTAAATCAATCAACCAAAGGAGTCAGTCATCATGGTTTGCATTTCTTACATATGTGAACTGGTTTAATTCCTAAATCATGAGACATTCTAATCACCTCATGTGAATTAGTCTCCTCTTATTGTTAACAGGACTATTTTTCATGCAATAACCTTGAAATTAAATTTTGCCTCAACCTTAATGAGTATATTCTTTATGAAAAAAATGCCTATGGACCATCTATATTATGAATACATTCAATTTAATAAACAATGGAGTCCTTGATCGTAAATTTCATTTCTTATTGATATTAATTGTTGAATTCAAAATTAGAGATTGCCTCCCATCATTTGTCATTAGCAAGGCTCCTCTTTTGACCCCAAGCACACTTTTTGACACATTGATCATGAAATTAACACATGTGGCCAAACAACCTAGTATATTAATAGAATCAAACAAGTATAAAGAGCATTAAAACACTAAATCTATTGAAATCCATCAACCAAAGCAGTCAGTCATCATGGTTTGCATTTCTTACATAAGTGAACTGGTTTAATTCCTAAATCATGAGACATTCTAATCACCTCATGTGAAGTAGCCTCCTCTTATTATTAACAGGACTATTTTTCATGCAATAACCTTGAAATTAAAATTTCCCTCAACCTTAATGAGTATATTCTTTATTAAAAAAAATGCCTATGGACCATCTATATCATGAATACATTCAATTTAAAAAAGAATGGAGTCCTTGATCTTAAATTTCATTTCTTATTGATATTAATTGTTGAATTCAAAATTAGATATTGCCTCCCATCATTTGTCATTAGGAAGGCTCCTCTATTGACACCAAACACACTTTTTGACACATTGATCATGAAATTAACACATGTGGCTAAACAACCTAGTATATTAATAGAATCAAACAAGTATAAAGAGCATTAAAACACTAAATTTCTTTAAATCAATCAACCAACGGAGTCAATCATCATGGTTTGCATTTCTTACATATGTGAACTGGTTTAATTCCTAAATCATGAGACATTCTAATCACCTCATGTGAATTAGTCTCCTCTTATTGTTAACAGGACTATTTTTCATGCAATAACCTTGAAATTAAAATTTCCCTCAACCTTAATGAGTATATTCTTTATTAAAAAAAATGCCTATGGACCATCTATATCATGAATACATTCAATTTAAAAAACAATGGAGTCCTTGATCTTAAATTTCATTTCTTATTGATATTAATTGTTGAATTCAAAATTAGATATTGCAGGCTCCTCTATTGACGCCAAACACACTTTTTGACACATTGATCATGAAATTAACACATGTGGCTAAACAACCTAGTATATTAATAGAATCGAACAAGTATAAAGAGCATTAAAACACTAAATCTATTTAAATCCATCAACCAAAGCAGTCAGTCATCATGGTTTGCATTTCTTACATAAGTGAACTGGTTTAATTCCTAAATCATGAGACATTCTAATCACCTCATGTGAAGTAGGCTCCTCTTATTATTAACAGGACTATTTTTCATGCAATAACCTTGAAATTAAAATTTCCCTCAACCTTAATGAGTATATTCTTTTTTAAAAAAATGCCTATGGACCATCTATATCATGAATACTTTCAATTTAAAAAACAATAGAGTCCTAGATCTTAAATTTCATTTCTTATTGATATTAATTGTTGACTTCAAAATTAGATATTGTAGGCTCCTCTATTGACGCCAAACACACTTTTTGACACATTGATCATGAAATTAACACATGTGGCTAAACAACCTAGTATATTAATAGAATCAAACAAGTATAAAGAGCATTAAAACACATAATCTATTTAAATCCATCAACCAAAGGAGTCAGTCATAATGGTTTGCATTTCTTACATAAGTGAACTGGTTTAATTCCTAAATCATGAGACATTCTAATCACCTCATGTGAGTTAGGCTCCTTTTATTATTAACAGGACTATTTTTCATGCAATAACCTTGAAATTAAATTTTGCCTCAACCTTAATGAGTATATTCTTTATGAAAAAAAATGCCTATGGACCATCTATATTATGAATACATTCAATTTAATAAACAATGGAGTCCTTGATATTGAATTTCATTTCTTATTGATATTAATTGTTGAATTCAAAATTAGATATTGCCTACCATCATTTGTCATTAGCAAGGCTCCTCTATTGACACCAAACACACTTTTTGACACATTGATCATGAAATTAACACATGTGGATAAACAACCTAATATATTAATAGAATGAAACAAGTATAAAGAGCATTAAAAACACTAAATTTGTTTAAATCAATCAACCAAAGGAGTCAGTCATCATGGTTTGCATTTCTTACATATGTGAACTGGTTTAATTCCTAAATCATGAGACATTCTAATCACCTCATGTGAATTAGTCTCCTCTTATTGTTAACAGGACTATTTTTCATGCAATAACCTTGAAATTAAAAATTTGCCTCAACCTTAATGAGTATATTCTTTATGAAAAAAAATGCCTAGGGACCATCTATATGATGAATTCATTCAATTTAATAAACAATGGAGTCCTTGATCGTAAATTTCATTTCTTATTGATTTTAATTGTTGAATTCAAAATTAGATATTGCCTCCCATCATTTGTCATTAGCAAGGCTCCACTTTTGAGCCCAAACACACTTTTTGACACATTGATCATGAAATTAACACATGTCGCTAAACAACCTAGTATATTAATATAATCAAACAAGTATAAAGAGCATTAAAACACATAATCTATTTAAATCCATCAACCAAAGGAGTCAGTCATAATGGTTTGCATTTCTTACATAAGTGAACTGGTTTAATTCCTAAATCATGAGACATTCTAATCACCTCATGTGAGTTAGGCTCCTTTTATTATTAACAGGACTATTTTTCATGCAATAACCTTGAAATTAAATTTTGCCTCAACCTTAATGAGTATATTCTTTATGAAAAAAATGCCTATGGACCATCTATATTATGAATACATTCAATTTAATAAACAATGGAGTCCTTGATATTGAATTTCATTTCTTATTGATATTAATTGTTGAATTCAAAATTAGATATTGCCTACCATCATTTGTCATTAGCAAGGCTCCTCTATTGACACCAAAACACACTTTTTTGACACATTGATCATGAAATTAACACATGTGGATAAACAACCTAATATATATTAATAGAATGAAACAAGTATAAAGAGCATTAAAACACTAAATTTGTTTAAATCAATCAACCAAAGGAGTCAGTCATCATGGTTTGCATTTCTTACATATGTGAACTGGTTTAATTCCTAAATCATGAGACATTCTAATCACCTCATGTGAATTAGTCTCCTCTTATTGTTAACAGGACTATTTTTCATGCAATAACCTTGAAATTAAAATTTCCCTCAACCTTAATGAGTATATTCTTTATTAAAAAAAATGCCTATGGACCATCTATATCATGAATACATTCAATTTAAAAAACAATGGAGTCCTTGATCTTAAATTTCATTTCTTATTGATATTAATTGTTGAATTCAAAATTAGATATTGCAGGCTCCTCTATTGACGCCAAACACACTTTTTGACACATTGATCATGAAATTAACACATGTGGCTAAACAACCTAGTATATTAATAGAATCGAACAAGTATAAAGAGCATTAAAACACTAAATCTATTTAAATCCATCAACCAAAGCAGTCAGTCATCATGGTTTGCATTTCTTACATAAGTGAACTGGTTTAATTCCTAAATCATGAGACATTCTAATCACCTCATGTGAAGTAGGCTCCTCTTATTATTAACAGGACTATTTTTCATGCAATAACCTTGAAATTAAAATTTCCCTCAACCTTAATGAGTATATTCTTTTTTAAAAAAAATGCCTATGGACCATCTATATCATGAATACTTTCAATTTAAAAAACAATAGAGTCCTAGATCTTAAATTTCATTTCTTATTGATATTAATTGTTGACTTCAAAATTAGATATTGTAGGCTCCTCTATTGACGCCAAACACACTTTTTGACACATTGATCATGAAATTAACACATGTGGCTAAACAACCTAGTATATTAATAGAATCAAACAAGTATAAAGAGCATTAAAACACATAATCTATTTAAATCCATCAACCAAAGGAGTCAGTCATAATGGTTTGCATTTCTTACATAAGTGAACTGGTTTAATTCCTAAATCATGAGACATTCTAATCACCTCATGTGAGTTAGGCTCCTTTTATTATTAACAGGACTATTTTTCATGCAATAACCTTGAAATTAAATTTTGCCTCAACCTTAATGAGTATATTCTTTATGAAAAAAATGCCTATGGACCATCTATATTATGAATACATTCAATTTAATAAACAATGGAGTCCTTGATATTGAATTTCATTTCTTATTGATATTAATTGTTGAATTCAAAATTAGATATTGCCTACCATCATTTGTCATTAGCAAGGCTCCTCTATTGACACCAAACACACTTTTTGACACATTGATCATGAAATTAACACATGTGGATAAACAACCTAATATATTAATAGAATGAAACAAGTATAAAGAGCATTAAAAACACACTAAATTTGTTTAAATCAATCAACCAAAGGAGTCAGTCATCATGGTTTGCATTTCTTACATATGTGAACTGGTTTAATTCCTAAATCATGAGACATTCTAATCACCTCATGTGAATTAGTCTCCTCTTATTGTTAACAGGACTATTTTTCATGCAATAACCTTGAAATTAAAATTTTGCCTCAACCTTAATGAGTATATTTCTTTATGAAAAAAAATGCCTAGGGACCATCTATATGATGAATTCATTCAATTTAATAAACAATGGAGTCCTTGATCGTAAATTTCATTTCTTATTGATTTTAATTGTTGAATTCAAAATTAGATATTGCCTCCCCATCATTTGTCATTAGCAAGGCTCCACTTTTGAGCCCAAACACACTTTTTGACACATTGATCATGAAATTAACACATGTCGCTAAACAACCTAGTATATTAATATAATCAAAACAAGTATAAAGAGCATTAAAACACATAATCTATTTAAATCCATCAACCAAAGGAGTCAGTCATAATGGTTTGCATTTCTTACATAAGTGAACTGGTTTAATTCCTAAATCATGAGACATTCTAATCACCTCATGTGAGTTTAGGCTCCTTTTATTATTAAACAGGACTATTTTTCATGCAATAACCTTGAAATTAAATTTTGCCTCAACCTTAATGAGTATATTCTTTATGAAAAAAATGCCTATGGACCATCTATATTATGAATACATTCAATTTAATAAACAATGGAGTCCTTGATATTGAATTTCATTTCTTATTGATATTAATTGTTTGAATTCAAAAAATTAGATATTGCCTACCATCATTTGTCATTAGCAAGGCTCCTCTATTGACACCAAACACACTTTTTGACACATTGATCATGAAATTAACACATGTGGATAAACAACCTAATATATTAATAGAATGAAACAAGTATAAAGAGCATTAAAACACTAAATTTGTTTAAATCAATCAACCAAAGGAGTCAGTCATCATGGTTTGCATTTCTTACATATGTGAACTGGTTTAATTCCTAAATCATGAGACATTCTAATCACCTCATGTGAATTAGTCTCCTCTTATTGTTAACAGGACTATTTTTCATGCAATAACCTTGAAATTAAAATTTCCCTCAACCTTAATGAGTATATTCTTTATTAAAAAAAATGCCTATGGACCATCTATATCATGAATACATTCAATTTAAAAAACAATGGAGTCCTTGATCTTAAATTTCATTTCTTATTGATATTAATTGTTGAATTCAAAATTAGATATTGCAGGCTCCTCTATTGACGCCAAACACACTTTTTGACACATTGATCATGAAATTAACACATGTGGCTAAACAACCTAGTATATTAATAGAATCGAACAAGTATAAAGAGCATTAAAACACTAAATCTATTTAAATCCATCAACCAAAGCAGTCAGTCATCATGGTTTGCATTTCTTACATAAGTGAACTGGTTTAATTCCTAAATCATGAGACATTCTAATCACCTCATGTGAAGTAGGCTCCTCTTATTATTAACAGGACTATTTTTCATGCAATAACCTTGAAATTAAAATTTCCCTCAACCTTAATGAGTATATTCTTTTTTTTAAAAAAATGCCTATGGACCATCTATATCATGAATACTTTCAATTTAAAAAACAATAGAGTCCTAGATCTTAAATTTCATTTCTTATTGATATTAATTGTTGACTTCAAAATTAGATATTGTAGGCTCCTCTATTGACGCCAAACACACTTTTTGACACATTGATCATGAAATTAACACATGTGGCTAAACAACCTAGTATATTAATAGAATCAAACAAGTATAAAGAGCATTAAAACACATAATCTATTTAAATCCATCAACCAAAGGAGTCAGTCATAATGGTTTGCATTTCTTACATAAGTGAACTGGTTTAATTCCTAAATCATGAGACATTCTAATCACCTCATGTGAGTTAGGCTCCTTTTTATTATTAACAGGACTATTTTTCATGCAATAACCTTGAAATTAAATTTTTGCCTCAACCTTAATGAGTATATTCTTTATGAAAAAAATGCCTATGGACCATCTATATTATGAATACATTCAATTTAATAAACAATGGAGTCCTTGATATTGAATTTCATTTCTTATTGATATTAATTGTTGAATTCAAAATTAGATATTGCCTACCATCATTTGTCATTAGCAAGGCTCCTCTATTGACACCAAACACACTTTTTGACACATTGATCATGAAATTAACACATGTGGATAAACAACCTAATATATTAATAGAATGAAACAAGTATAAAGAGCATTAAAACACTAAATTTGTTTAAATCAATCAACCAAAGGAGTCAGTCATCATGGTTTGCATTTCTTACATATGTGAACTGGTTTAATTCCTAAATCATGAGACATTCTAATCACCTCATGTGAATTAGTCTCCTCTTATTGTTAACAGGACTATTTTTCATGCAATAACCTTGAAATTAAAATTTGCCTCAACCTTAATGAGTATATTCTTTATGAAAAAAATGCCTAGGGACCATCTATATGATGAATTCATTCAATTTAATAAACAATGGAGTCCTTGATCGTAAATTTCATTTCTTATTGATTTTAATTGTTGAATTCAAAATTAGATATTGCCTCCCATCATTTGTCATTAGCAAGGCTCCACTTTTGAGCCCAAACACACTTTTTGACACATTGATCATGAAATTAACACATGTCGCTAAACAACCTAGTATATTAATATAATCAAACAAGTATAAAGAGCATTAAAACACATAATCTATTTAAATCCATCAACCAAAGGAGTCAGTCATAATGGTTTGCATTTCTTACATAAGTGAACTGGTTTAATTCCTAAATCATGAGACATTCTAATCACCTCATGTGAGTTAGGCTCCTTTTATTATTAACAGGACTATTTTTCATGCAATAACCTTGAAATTAAATTTTGCCTCAACCTTAATGAGTATATTCTTTATGAAAAAAATGCCTATGGACCATCTATATTATGAATACATTCAATTTAATAAACAATGGAGTCCTTGATATTGAATTTCATTTCTTATTGATATTAATTGTTGAATTCAAAATTAGATATTGCCTACCATCATTTGTCATTAGCAAGGCTCCTCTATTGACACCAAACACACTTTTTGACACATTGATCATGAAATTAACACATGTGGATAAACAACCTAATATATTAATAGAATGAAACAAGTATAAAGAGCATTAAAACACTAAATTTGTTTAAATCAATCAACCAAAGGAGTCAGTCATCATGGTTTGCATTTCTTACATATGTGAACTGGTTTAATTCCTAAATCATGAGACATTCTAATCACCTCATGTGAATTAGTCTCCTCTTATTGTTAACAGGACTATTTTTCATGCAATAACCTTGAAATTAAAATTTCCCTCAACCTTAATGAGTATATTCTTTATGAAAAAAATGCCTAGGGACCATCTATATGATGAATTCATTCAATTTAATAAACAATGGAGTCCTTGATCGTAAATTTCATTTCTTATTGATTTTAATTGTTGAATTCAAAATTAGATATTGCCTCCCATCATTTGTCATTAGCAAGGCTCCACTTTTGAGCCCAAACACACTTTTTGACACATTGATCATGAAATTAACACATGTCGCTAAACAACCTAGTATATTAATATAATCAAACAAGTATAAAGAGCATTAAAACACTAAATCTATTTAAATCCATCAACCAAAGGAGTCAGTCATAATGGTTTGCATTTCTTACATAAGTGAACTGGTTTAATTCCTAAATCATGAGACATTCTAATCACCTCATGTGAATTAGGCTCCTTTTATTATTAACAGGACTATTTTTCATGCAATAACCTTGAAATTAAAAAATTTTGCCTCAACCTTAATAAGTATATTCTTTATGAAAAAAATGCCTATGGACCATCTATATTATGAATACATTCAATTTAATAAAGAATGGAGTCCTTGATCTTAAATTTCATTTCTTATTGATATTAATTGTTGAATTCAAAATTAGATATTGCCTCCCATCATTTGTCATTAGCAAGGCTCCTCTATTGACACCAAACACACTTTTTGACACATTGATCATGAAATTAACACATGTGGATAAACAACCTAGTATATTAATAGAATCAAACAAGTATAAAGAGCATTAAAACACTACATTTGTTTTAAATCAATCAACCAAAGGAGTCAGTCATCATGGTTTGCATTTCTTACATATGTGAACTGCTTTAATTCCAAAATCATGAGACATTCTAATCACCTCATGTGAATTAGTCTCCTCTTATTGTTAACAGGACTATTTTTCATGCAATAACCTTGAAATTAAAATTTGCCTCAACCTTAATGAGTATATTCTTTATGAAAAAAATGCCCATAGATGATCTATATCATGAATTCATTCAATTCAATAAATGGATTCGTAGATCTTAAATTTCATTTCTTATTGATATTAATTGTTGAATTCAAAATTAGATATTGCCTCCCATCATTTGTCATTAGCAAGGCTCCTCTTTTGACCCCAAACACACTTTTTGACACATTGATCATGAAATAAACACATGTGGGTAAACAACCTAGTATATTAATAGAATCAAACAAGTATAAAGAGCATTAAAACACTAAATCTATTTAAATCCATCAACCAAAGGAGTCAGTCATCATGGTTTGCATTTCTTACATATGTGAACTGGTTTAATTCCTAAATCATGAGACATTCTAATCACCTCATGTGAATTAGTCTCCTCTTATTGTTAACAGGACTATTTTTCATGCAATAACCTTGAAATTAAAACTTGCCTCAACCTTAATGAGTATATTCTTTATGAAAAAAATGCCTATGGACCATCTATATCATGAATTCATTCAATTTAATAAACAATGGAGTCCTTGATCGTAAATTTCATTTCTTATTGATTTTAATTGTTAAATTCAAAATTAGATATTGCCTCCCATCATTTGTCATTAGCAAGGCTCCTCTTTTGACCCCAAACACACACTTTTTGACACATTGATCATGAAATTAACAGATGTGGCTAAACAACATAGTATATTAATAGAATCAAACAAGTATAAAGAGCATTAAAACACTAAATTTCTTTAAATCAATCAACCAACGGAGTCAGTCATCATGGTTTGCATTTCTTACATATGTGAACTGGTTTAATTCCTAAATCATGAGACATTCTAATCACCTCATGTGAATTAGTCTACTCTTATTATTAACAGGACTATTTTTCATGCAATAACCTTGAAATTAAAATTTACCTCAACCTTATTGAGTATATTCTTTACGAAAAAAATGCTCATGGATGATCTATATCATGAATTCATTCAATTCAACAAACAATGGATTCGTAGATCTTAAATTTCATTTCTTATTGATATTAATTTTTGAATTCAAAATTAGAGATGGCCTCCCATCATTTGTCATTAGCAAGGCTTCGCTTTTTACCCCAAACACACTTTTTGACACATTGATCATGAAATTAACACATGTGGCAAAACAACCTAGTATATTAATAGAATCAAACAAGTATAAAGAGCATTAAAACACTAAATTTCTTTAAATCAATCAACCAACGGAGTCAGTCGTCATGGTTTGCATTTCCTACATAAGTGAACTGGTTTAATTCCTAAATCATGAGACATTCTAATCACCTCATGTGAATTAGTCTCCTCTTATTATTAACAGGACTATTTTTCATGCAATAACCTTGAAATTAAAATTTGCCTCAAACTTAGTGAGTATATTCTTTATGAAAAAAATGCGTGTGGACCATCTATATCATGAATTCATTCAATTTAATAAACAATGGAGTCCTTGATCGTAAATTTCATTTCTTATTGATATTAATTGTTGAATTCAAAATTAGATATTGCCTCCCATCATTTTTCATTAGCACGGCGCCACTTTTGACCCCAAACACACTTTTTAACACATTGATCATGAAATTAACACATGTGGCTAAACAACCTAGTATATTAATAGAATCAAACAAGTATAAAGAGCATTAAAACACTAAATTTCTTTAAATCAATCAACCAACGGAGTCAGTCGTCATGGTTTGCATTTCCTACATAAGTGAACTGGTTTAATTCCTAAATCATGAGACATTCTAATCACCTCATGTGAATTAGTCTCCTCTTATTATTAACAGGACTATTTTTCATGCAATAACCTTGAAATTAAAATTTCCCTCAACCTTAATGAGTATATTCTTTATTAAAAAAATGCCTATGGACCATCTATATCATGAATACATTCAATTTAAAAAACAATGGAGTCCTTGATCTTAAATTTCATTTCTTATTGATATTAATTGTTGAATTCAAAATTAGATATTGCAGGCTCCTCTATTGACGCCAAACACACTTTTTGACACATTGATCATGAAATTAACACATGTGGCTAAACAACCTAGTATATTAATAGAATCAAACAAGTATAAAGAGCATTAAAATACCAAATCTATTTAAATCCATCAACCAAAGGAGTCAGTCATCATGGTTTGCATTTCTTATATATGTGAACTGGTTTAATTCCTAAATCATGAGACATTCTAATCACCTCATGTGAATTAGTCTCCTCTTATTATTAACAGGACTATTTTTCATGCAATAACCTTGAAATTAAAATTTCCCTCAACCTTAATGAGCATATTCTTTATTAAAAAAATGCCTATGGACGATCTATATCATGAATACATTGAATTTAAAAAACAATGGAGCCCTTGATCTTAAATTTCATTTCTTACTGATATTAATTGTTGAATTCAAAATAAGATATTGCAGGCTCCTCTATTGACGCCAAACACACTTTTTGACACATTGATCATGAAATTAACACATGTGGCTAAACAACCTAGTATATTAATAGAATCAAACAAGTATAAAGAGCATTAAAACACTAAATCTATTTAAATCTATCAACCAAAGAAGTCAGTCATCATGGTTTGCATTTCTTACATAAGTGAACTGGTTTAATTCCTAAATCATGAGACATTCTAATCACCTCATGTGAATTAGTCTCCTCTTATTATTAACAGGACTATTTTTCATGCAATAACCTTGAAATTAAATTTTGCCTCAACCTTAATGAGTATATTCTTTATGAAAAAAATGCGTGTGGACCATCTATATCATGAATTCATTCAATTTAATAAACAATGGAGTCCTTGATCGTAAATTTCATTTCTTATTGATATTAATTGTTGAATTCAAAATTAGATATTGCCTCCCATCATTTTTCATTAGCAAGGCTCCACTTTTGACCCCAAACACACTTTTTAACACATTGATCATGAAATTAACACATGTGGATAAACAACCTAGTATATTAATAGAATCAAACAAGTATAAAGGGCATTAAAACACTAAATTTGTTTAAATCAATCAACCAACGGAGTCAGTCATCATGGTTTGCATTTCTCACATAAGTGAACTGGTTTAATTCCTAAATCATGAGACATTCTAATCACCTCATGTGAATTAGTCTCCTCTTATTATTAACAGGACTATTTTTCATGCAATAACCTTGAAATTAAATTTTGCCTCAACCTTAATGAGTATATTCTTTATGAAAAAAATGCCTATGGACCATCTATATTATGAATACATTTAATTTAATAAACAATGGAGTCCTTGATCTTAAATTTCATTTCTTATTGATATTAATAGTTGAATTCAAAATTATATATTGCCTCCCATCATTTGACATTAGCAAGGCTCCTTTATTGACCCGAAACACACTTTTTGACACATTGATCATGAAATTAACACATGTGGATAAACAACCTAATATATTAATAGAATCAAACAAGTATAAAGAGCATTAAAACACTAAATTTGTTTAAATCAATCAACCAAAGGAGTCAGTCATCATGGTTTGCATTTATTACATATGTGAACTGGTTTAATTCCTAAATCATGAGACATTCTAATCACCTCATGTGAATTAGTCTCCTCTTATTGTTAACAAGACTATTTTTCATGCAATAACCTTGAAATTAAAATTTGCCTCAAACTTAGTGACTATATTCTTTATGAAAAAAATGCGTATGGACCATCTATATCATGAATTCATTCAATTTAATAAACAATGGAGTCCTTGATCGTAAATTTCATTTCTTATTGATATTAATTGTTAAATTCAAAATTAGAAATTGCCTCCCATCATTTGTCATTAGCAAGGCTCCTCTTTTGACCCCAAACACACTTTTTGACACATTGATCATGAAATTAACACATGTGGCTAAACAACCTAGTATATTAATATAATCAAACAATTATAAAGAGCATTAAAACACTAAATCTATTTAAATCCATCAACCAAGGGAGTCAGTCATCATGGTTTGCATTTCTTACATAAGTGAACTGGTTTAATTCCTAAATCATGAGACATTCTAATCACCTCATGTGAATTAGGCTCCTCTTATTAATAACAGGACTATTTTTCATGCAATAACCTTGAAATTAAAATTTCCCTCAACCTTAATGAGTATATTTTTTATTAAAAAAATGCCTATGGACCATCTATATCATGAATACTTTCAATTTAAAAAACAATAGAGTCCTAGATCTTAAATTTCATTTCTTATTGATATTAATTGTTGACTTCAAAATTAGATATTGCAGGCTCCTCTATTGACGACAAACACACTTTTTGACACATTGCTCATGAAATTAACACATGTGGCTAAACAACCTAGTATATTAATAGAATCAAAACAAGTATAAAAGAGCATTAAAACACTAAATTTGTTTAAATCAATCAACCAAAAAGAGTCAGTCATCATGGTTTGCATTTCTTACATATGTGAACTGGTTTAATTTCTAAATCATGAGACATTCTAATCACCTCATGTGAATTAATCTCCTCTTATTGTTAACAGGACTATTTTTCATGCAATAACCTTGAAATTAAAACTTGCCTCAACCTTAATGAGTATATTCTTTATGAAAAAAAAATGCCTATGGACCATCTATATTATGAATACATTCAATTTAATAAACGATGGAGTCCTTGATCTTAAATTTCATTTCTTATTGATATTAATTGTTGAATTCAAAATTAGATATTGCAGGCTCCTCTATTGACGCGAAGCACACTTTTTGACACATTGATCATGAAATTAACACATGTGGCTAAACAACCTAGTATATTAATAGAATCAAACAAGTATAAAGAGCATTAAAACACTAAATCTTTTGAAATCCATCAACCAAAGGAGTCAGTCATCATGGTTTGCATTTCTTACATAAGTGAACTGGTTTAATTCCTAAATCATGAGACATTCTAATCACCTCATGTGAATTAGTCTCCTCTTATTATTAACAGGACTATTTTTCATGCAATAACCTTGAAATTAAAATTTGTCTGAAACTTAGTGAATATATTCTTTAGGAAAAAAATGCGTGTGGACCATCTATATCATGAATTCATTCAATTTAATAAACAATGGAGTCCTTGATCGTAAATTTCATTTCTTATTGATTTTAATTGTTGAATTCAAAATTAGATATTGCAGGCTCCTCTATTGACGCGAAACACACTTTTTGACAAATTGATCATGAAATTAACACATGTGGCTAAACAACCTAGTATATTAATAGAATCAAACAAGTATAAAGAGCATTAAAACACTAAAATCTATTTAAATCCATCAACCAAAGGAGTCAGTCATCACGGTTTGCATTTCTTACATAAGTGAACTGGTTTAATTCCTAAATCATGAGACATTCTAATCACCTCATGTGAATTAGGCTCCTCTTATTATTAACAGGACTATTTTTCATGCAATAACCTTGAAATTAAATTTTGCCTCAACCTTAATGAGTATATTCTTTATGAAAAAAAAATGCCTATGGACCATCTATATTATGAATACATTCAATTTAATAAACGATGGAGTCCTTGATCTTAAATTTCATTTCTTATTGATATTAATTGTTGAATTCAAAATTAGATATTGCCTCCCATCATTTGTCATTAGCAAGGCTCCTCTATTGACCCCAAACACACTTTTTGACACATTGATCATGAAATTAACACATGTGGATAAACAACCTAATATATTAATAAAATCAAGCAAGTATAAAGAGCATTAAAACACTAAATTTGTTTAAATCAATCAACCAAAGGAGTCAGTCATCATGGTTTGCATTTCTTACATATATGAACTGGTTTAATTAATAGATCATGAGACATTCTAATCACCTCATGTGAATTAGTCTCCTCTTATTGTTAACAGGATTATTTTTCATGCAATAACCTGGAAATTAAAACTTGCCTCAACCTTAATGAGTATATTCTTTATGAAAAAAATGCGTATGGACCATCTATATCATGAATTCATTCAATTTAATAAACAATGGAGTCCTTGATCGTAAATTTCATTTCTTATTGATTTTAATTGTTGAATTCAAAATTAGATATTGCCTCCCATCATTTGTCATTAGCAAGGCACCACTTTTCACCCCAAACACACTTTTTGACATATTGATCATGAAATTAACACATGTGGCTAAACAACTTAGTATATTAATAGAATCAAACAAGTGTAAAGAGCATTAAAACACTAAATTTGTTTAAATCAATCAACCAACGGAGTCAGTCATCATGGTTTGCATTTCTTACATAAGTGAACTGGTTTAATTCCTAAATCATGAGACATTCTAATCACCTCATGTGAATTAGGCTCCTCTTATTATTAACAGGACTATTTTTCATGCAATAACCTTGAAATTAAATTTTGCCTCAACCTTAATGAGTATATTCTTTATGAAAAAAATGCCTATGGACCATCTATATTATGAATACATTCAATTTAATAAACGATGGAGTCCTTGATCTTAAATTTCATTTCTTATTGATATTAATTGTTGAATTCAAAATTAGATATTGCCTACCATCATTTGTCATTAGCAAGGCTCCTCTATTGACACCAAACACACTTTTTGACACATTGATCATGAAATTAACACATGTGGATAAACAACCTAATATATTAATAGAATGAAACAAGTATAAAGAGCATTAAAACACTAAATTTGTTTAAATCAATCAACCAAAGGAGTCAGTCATCATGGTTTGCATTTCTTACATATGTGAACTGGTTTAATTCCTAAATCATGAGACATTCTAATCACCTCATGTGAATTAGTCTCCTCTTATTGTTAACAGGACTATTTTTTTCATGCAATAACCTTGAAATTAAAATTTCCCCTCAACCTTAATGAGTATATTCTTTATGAAAAAAATGCCTAGGGACCATCTATATGATGAATTCATTCAATTTAATAAACAATGGAGTCCTTGATCGTAAATTTCATTTCTTATTGATTTTAATTGTTGAATTCAAAATTAGATATTGCCTCCCATCATTTGTCATTAGCAAGGCTCCACTTTTGAGCCCAAACACACTTTTTGACACATTGATCATGAAATTAACACATGTCGCTAAACAACCTAGTATATTAATATAATCAAACAAGTATAAAGAGCATTAAAACACTAAATCTATTTAAATCCATCAACCAAAGGAGTCAGTCATAATGGTTTGCATTTCTTACATAAGTGAACTGGTTTAATTCCTAAATCATGAGACATTCTAATCACCTCATGTGAATTAGGCTCCTTTTATTATTAACAGGACTATTTTTCATGCAATAACCTTGAAATTAAATTTTGCCTCAACCTTAATAAGTATATTCTTTATGAAAAAAATGCCTATGGACCATCTATATTATGAATACATTCAATTTAATAAAGAATGGAGTCCTTGATCTTAAATTTCATTTCTTATTGATATTAATTGTTGAATTCAAAATTAGATATTGCCTCCCATCATTTGTCATTAGCAAGGCTCCTCTATTGACACCAAACACACTTTTTGACACATTGATCATGAAATTAACACATGTGGATAAACAACCTAATATATTAATAGAATCAAACAAGTATAAAGAGCATTAAAACACTACATTTGTTTAAATCAATCAACCAAAGGAGTCAGTCATCATGGTTTGCATTTCTTACATATGTGAACTGCTTTAATTCCAAAATCATGAGACATTCTAATCACCTCATGTGAATTAGTCTCCTCTTATTGTTAACAGGACTATTTTTCATGCAATAACCTTGAAATTAAAATTTGCCTCAACCTTAATGAGTATATTCTTTATGAAAAAAATGCCCATAGATGATCTATATCATGAATTCATTCAATTCAATAATGGATTCGTAGATCTTAAATTTCATTTCTTATTGATATTAATTGTTGAATTCAAAATTAGATATTGCCTCCCATCATTTGTCATTAGCAAGGCTCCTCTTTTGACCCCAAACACACTTTTTGACACATTGATCATGAAGTTAACACATGTGGGTAAACAACCTAGTATATTAATAGAATCAAACAAGTATAAAGAGCATTAAAACACTAAATCTATTTAAATCCATCAACCAAAGGAGTCAGTCATCATGGTTTGCATTTCTTACATATGTGAACTGGTTTAATTCCTAAATCATGAGACATTCTAATCACCTCATGTGAATTAGTCTCCTCTTATTGTTAACAGGACTATTTTTCATGCAATAACCTTGAAATTAAAACTTGCCTCAACCTTAATGAGTATATTCTTTATGAAAAAAATGCCTATGGACCATCTATATCATGAATTCATTCAATTTAATAAACAATGGAGTCCTTGATCGTAAATTTCATTTCTTATTGATTTTAATTGTTAAATTCAAAATTAGATATTGCCTCCCATCATTTGTCATTAGCAAGGCTCCTCTTTTGACCCCAAACACACTTTTTGACACATTGATCATGAAATTAACAGATGTGGCTAAACAACATAGTATATTAATAGAATCAAACAAGTATAAAGAGCATTAAAACACTAAATTTCTTTAAATCAATCAACCAACGGAGTCAGTCATCATGGTTTGCATTTCTTACATATGTGAACTGGTTTAATTCCTAAATCATGAGACATTCTAATCACCTCATGTGAATTAGTCTACTCTTATTATTAACAGGACTATTTTTCATGCAATAACCTTGAAATTAAAATTTACCTCAACCTTATTGAGTATATTCTTTACGAAAAAAATGCTCATGGATGATCTATATCATGAATTCATTCAATTCAACAAACAATGGATTCGTAGATCTTAAATTTCATTTCTTATTGATATTAATTTTTGAATTCAAAATTAGAGATGGCCTCCCATCATTTGTCATTAGCAAGGCTTCGCTTTTTACCCCAAACACACTTTTTGACACATTGATCATGAAATTAACACATGTGGCAAAACAACCTAGTATATTAATAGAATCAAACAAGTATAAAGAGCATTAAAACACTAAATTTCTTTAAATCAATCATCCAACGGAGTCAGTCGTCATGGTTTGCATTTCCTACATAAGTGAACTGGTTTAATTCCTAAATCATGAGACATTCTAATCACCTCATGTGAATTAGTCTCCTCTTATTATTAACAGGACTATTTTTCATGCAATAACCTTGAAATTAAAATTTGCCTCAAACTTAGTGAGTATATTCTTTATGAAAAAAATGCGTGTGGACCATCTATATCATGAATTCATTCAATTTAATAAACAATGGAGTCCTTGATCGTAAATTTCATTTCTTATTGATATTAATTGTTGAATTCAAAATTAGATATTGCCTCCCATCATTTTTCATTAGCACGGCGCCACTTTTGACCCCAAACACACTTTTTAACACATTGATCATGAAATTAACACATGTGGCTAAACAACCTAGTATATTAATAGAATCAAACAAGTATAAAGAGCATTAAAACACTAAATTTCTTTAAATCAATCAACCAACGGAGTCAGTCGTCATGGTTTGCATTTCCTACATAAGTGAACTGGTTTAATTCCTAAATCATGAGACATTCTAATCACCTCATGTGAATTAGTCTCCTCTTATTATTAACAGGACTATTTTTCATGCAATAACCTTGAAATTAAAATTTCCCTCAACCTTAATGAGTATATTCTTTATTAAAAAAAATGCCTATGGACCATCTATATCATGAATACATTCAATTTAAAAAACAATGGAGTCCTTGATCTTAAATTTCATTTCTTATTGATATTAATTGTTGAATTCAAAATTAGATATTGCAGGCTCCTCTATTGACGCCAAACACACTTTTTGACACATTGATCATGAAATTAACACATGTGGCTAAACAACCTAGTATATTAATAGAATCAAACAAGTATAAAGAGCATTAAAATACCAAAATCTATTTAAATCCATCAACCAAAGGAGTCAGTCATCATGGTTTGCATTTCTTATATATGTGAACTGGTTTAATTCCTAAATCATGAGACATTCTAATCACCTCATGTGAATTAGTCTCCTCTTATTATTAACAGGACTATTTTTCATGCAATAACCTTGAAATTAAAATTTCCCTCAACCTTAATGAGCATATTCTTTATTAAAAAAAATGCCTATGGACGATCTATATCATGAATACATTGAATTTAAAAAACAATGGAGCCCTTGATCTTAAATTTCATTTCTTACTGATATTAATTGTTGAATTCAAAATAAGATATTGCAGGCTCCTCTATTGACGCCAAGCACACTTTTTGACACATTGATCATGAAATTAACACATGTGGCTAAACAACCTAGTATATTAATAGAATCAAACAAGTATAAAGAGCATTAAAACACTAAATCTATTTAAATCTATCAACCAAAGAAGTCAGTCATCATGGTTTGCATTTCTTACATAAGTGAACTGGTTTAATTCCTAAATCATGAGACATTCTAATCACCTCATGTGAATTAGTCTCCTCTTATTATTAACAGGACTATTTTTCATGCAATAACCTTGAAATTAAATTTTGCCTCAACCTTAATGAGTATATTCTTTATGAAAAAAATGCGTGTGGACCATCTATATCATGAATTCATTCAATTTAATAAACAATGGAGTCCTTGATCATAAATTTCATTTCTTATTGATATTAATTGTTGAATTCAAAATTAGATATTGCCTCCCATCATTTTTCATTAGCAAGGCTCCACTTTTGACCCCAAACACACTTTTTAACACATTGATCATGAAATTAACACATGTGGATAAACAACCTAGTATATTAATAGAATCAAACAAGTATAAAGGGCATTAAAACACTAAATTTGTTTAAATCAATCAACCAACGGAGTCAGTCATCATGGTTTGCATTTCTCACATAAGTGAACTGGTTTAATTCCTAAATCATGAGACATTCTAATCACCTCATGTGAATTAGTCTCCTCTTATTATTAACAGGACTATTTTTCATGCAATAACCTTGAAATTAAATTTTGCCTCAACCTTAATGAGTATATTCTTTATGAAAAAAATGCCTATGGACCATCTATATTATGAATACATTTAATTTAATAAACAATGGAGTCCTTGATCTTAAATTTCATTTCTTATTGATATTAATAGTTGAATTCAAAATTATATATTGCCTCCCATCATTTGTCATTAGCAAGGCTCCTCTATTGACCCGAAACACACTTTTTGACACATTGATCATGAAATTAACACATGTGGATAAACAACCTAATATATTAATAGAATCAAACAAGTATAAAGAGCATTAAAACACTAAATTTGTTTAAATCAATCAACCAAAGGAGTCAGTCATCATGGTTTGCATTTATTACATATGTGAACTGGTTTAATTCCTAAATCATGAGACATTCTAATCACCTCATGTGAATTAGTCTCCTCTTATTGTTAACAAGACTATTTTTCATGCAATAACCTTGAAATTAAAATTTGCCTCAAACTTAGGGACTATATTCTTTATGAAAAAAATGCGTATGGACCATCTATATCATGAATTCATTCAATTTAATAAACAATGGAGTCCTTGATCGTAAATTTCATTTCTTATTGATATTAATTGTTAAATTCAAAATTAGAAATTGCCTCCCATCATTTGTCATTAGCAAGGCTCCTCTTTTGACCCCAAACACACTTTTTGACACATTGATCATGAAATTAACACATGTGGCTAAACAACCTAGTATATTAATTGAATCAAACAATTATAAAGAGCATTAAAATACTAAATCTATTTAAATCCATCAACCAAGGGAGTCAGTCATCATGGTTTGCATTTCTTACATATGTGAACTGGTTTAATTTTCTAAAATCATGAGACATTCTAATCACCTCATGTGAATTAATCTCCTCTTATTGTTAACAGGACTATTTTTCATGCAATAACCTTGAAATTAAAACTTGCCTCAACCTTAATGAGTACATTCTTTATGAAAAAAATGCCTATGGACCATCTATATCATGAATACTTTCAATTTAAAAAACAATAGAGTCCTAGATCTTAAATTTCATTTCTTATTGATATTAATTGTTGACTTCAAAATCAGATATTGCAGGCTCCTCTATTGACGACAAACACACTTTTTGACACATTGCTCATGAAATTAACACATGTGGCTAAACAACCTAGTATATTAATAGAATCAAACAAGTATAAAGAGCATTAAAACACTAAATTTCTTTAAATCAATCAACCAACGGAGTCAGTCCTCATGGTTTGCATTTCCTACATAACTGAACTGGTTTAATTCCTAAATCATGAGACATTCTAATCACCTCATGTGAATTAGTCTCCTCTTATTATTAACAGGACTATTTTTCATGCAATAACCTTGAAATTAAAATTTCCCTCAACCTTAATGAGTATATTTTTTATTAAAAAAATGCCTATGGACCATCTATATCATGAATACTTTGAATTTAAAAAACAATAGAGTCCTAGATCTTAAATTTCATTTCTTATTGATATTAATTGTTGACTTCAAAATTAGATATTGCAGGCTCCTCTATTGACGACAAACACACTTTTTGACACATTGCTCATGAAATTAACACATGTGGCTAAACAACCTAGTATATTAATAGAATCAAACAAGTATAAAGAGCATTAAAACACTAAATTTGTTTAAATCAATCAACCAAAGGAGTCAGTCATCATGGTTTGCATTTCTTACATATGTGAACTGGTTTAATTTCTAAATCATGAGACATTCTAATCACCTCATGTGAATTAATCTCCTCTTATTGTTAACAGGACTATTTTTCATGCAATAACCTTGAAATTAAAACTTGCCTCAACCTTAATGAGTATATTCTTTATGAAAAAAAATGCCTATGGACCATCTATATTATGAATACATTCAATTTAATAAACGATGGAGTCCTTGATCTTAAATTTCATTTCTTATTGATATTAATTGTTGAATTCAAAATTAGATATTGCAGGCTCCTCTATTGACGCGAAGCACACTTTTTGACACATTGATCATGAAATTAACACATGTGGCTAAACAACCTAGTATATTAATAGAATCAAACAAGTATAAAGAGCATTAAAACACTAAATCTTTTGAAATCCATCAACCAAAGGAGTCAGTCATCATGGTTTGCATTTCTTACATAAGTGAACTGGTTTAATTCCTAAATCATGAGACATTCTAATCACCTCATGCGAATTAGGCTCCTCTTATTGTTAACAGGACTATTTTTCATGCAATAGCCTTGAAATTAAAATTTGCCTCAAACTTAGTGAGTATATTCTTCATGAAAAAAATGCGTGTGGACCATCTATATCATGAATTCATTCAATTTAATAAACAATGGAGTCCTTGATCGTAAATTTCATTTCTTATTGATATTAATTGTTGAATTCAAAATTAGATATTGCCTCCCATCATTTTTCATTAGCAAGGCTCCACTTTTGACCCCAAACACACTTTTTAACACATTGATCATGAAATTAACACATGTGGCTAAACAACCTAGTATATTAATAGAATCAAAAAGGATAAAGAGCATTAAAACACTAAATCTATTTAAATCCATCAACAAAAGCAGTCAGTCATCATGGTTTGCATTTCTTACATATGTGAACTGGTTTAATTCCTAGATCAT